>JAVSBS010028768.1:0-81055 GCA_033124195.1 Coracias cyanogaster | reverse complement strand
GGATTAAGTCTTGAGTAATTGCAGTACAGATGTAGTAATATCATAGGTCAAAGACAGTATAACTTTGAGATTTTTTTTTTTCCCTTCTCACTTGTATAAGGCAATAAAAGTCCTTTTCCTGTCTCCCTGTTGATCTCCCGAACCCAGGAGAGTCATCACTGTGGCTCTCCATCTCTACAGTGCTCAGCGATTACAGACAGGAGAAAATACACAAGAAATTTCAGAAGTGTCAGTTTACTGTGCAGTTTTTGCAATGACATTATAGAATCAGGGAATCATTAAGGTTGGAAAAGACGTCTTGAGATGGTCAATTGCCAGTAGGCATCGCGAAGCAACAGGTTAAAGAGAGCACGAGATCCCAGTGTATTCCACACTGGAAAGCTGCAGTTACACCTTGACATCTAGATACTAATTTATATTGTGCGCATTCTTAAATCACGTCACTGGTTTTTTAAAACAATTGGAAAAGAGGAAAGGAAGACCAGAGTGCTTTTCATAAGGACTTTCCTGTCAGGAGTACAGAGCTCAGTGAAACTGCAAAAGAGAAGTTGAGCGGAGGAGAGAGGAGAGCCAAATTATTCTAGCATGTCATGATCTCTACAATTAAAGGGATAGATTTGTAGTGTCTGCCAGAACCTGTGAGATCGCAATGGACTGCAAGTGAAGAGGGGCAACAAGGTTCTTTAGTTTATTGCGTCCACTTTAATATTGGCGTAGGTGCTACAGTTCAGGTTTTAAACTGCTGAAATGCTTTTTCAGTGGTTTCTTGCTGGTCTGCAGGAGGGTGGGCAAAATCATAACCTGACAGTCATGCTGGTTCTTTTTTAATATTCTGTTTCAATTGCAGACTTAATTACTCAGCATTTTCTGCTCACTGTTTCAATACGTTTACAGCAAATATTAATAATGGGCGTTTCTCTTTTCCGCCTACCCATCTCTTCTTTAGGGAGGCGAGTTGTTTAATTGTGCAGCATCCTTGACTCATCTCCTCATAATTCTTATTTAGTTACTGAGCAACATGTGCCGGTGTTATACCTAAATGATTATATTTTGAAAGTGAAATCTTTGCAGCTGTCAAGTGATAGTCTAGCCCACAAAATTCTGATTGATGACCTCCATATGGGACTGTGGCTTTTAAATTGGTAGGTAGTGCTTTGCCAGCAGCACAACCTCAAAGACACCAGTTTTATTAAAGGCTCCTCTGGATTAGGCTCTCAATTACCTTGAGCTCCGCTTTCAATTAGACTAAACTCTGAAGAAATTACTGGCCTGCTTCAAAGGTCTGTGGAAGAAAAGAAAATGAGAAATGGCTTATTTTCCAGCAGGCATCTAAACAAATCGCACTTGATGTTTCAAGTGGTCAGGGATAAGCTGGGGTTGCAGCCGGGCTGGGCTCATTCTGCTGCTTATACTGCTTAATGGCAGTGGAAGAGGAATATTTAAAATATCCCCCAAACTTCTGGATGACTGGAAGTCAAGTTCCCCATAAAGGGTTTTTGTGATCATTGTTTAGTGCAGAGCTGCAGGAGAGCTCAGTACAGAAGATACTGGTGTGGAAAAAGCTGATACTGCCAGATCTATGGGGAACCATACGGATACTGCCGATGGCAATCTGCCAAGCGTGTCCATAGCTGTCTCTAAATATTTGATTTTTTTTGCTATAGGGTTGCTGTTGAAAACCTCCAAATGTAGCCCAGCTGTTGCACAGGATTTGCATTTCTGATCCACTGCTGGTCCCAGAGAGCGCTGCTTGTACAGGTCACTAAGCCAGGAAGCGCACAGCGCTTCAGACTTCTTGAATTTCCATTTATATAGTAGTGTGTGTTTAAAAGTAAATTTTGTTTCTACTGTTTACCGGAAGATAGCATCTGAAATTGCCTGACTTTATGCTGTACTTAAACCAGAAGACATCTGTAGTAACGGTTTGGTAATGATTATAAAACTTTGACTGCAAAACTGCTTAGAATATATGAAAAATAAAACCATGAGTTTTTAAAGAAGAGAGGTGAAGGGAAAGAGGGAGGAAAAAGGTGTGCAATGAAGGATTAATTAGCATATGTATTTATTAAAACATAAATACGCAATCCTGTAATACATCCTGCAACCGTGAGATCTGTTGGGCTTTTGCTGAAAAAGACTGGTAATGTTGCAGGCCCCAATTCTGTGATCACATTTGTGAGAAGACTCCTTCCTTTCAAAGCCCTCACATGGGTGCAATGTTTGCCTGCAGATCAGTTTGCCAGGAGCTGAGTCTCAAGACTGTGTTATAGCATCAGTTTTGAGCAGAAGTATCTGTTAATCAATAATAAAATCTGCTTTAAAAAAAAAAAATCCCTGGCAGATTCTAGCTGTTTCCCAAATATGTTAGTAATTTATTGTTAAATGGAGCATTGGTGTTTTAGCAAAACAATTCCCAAATCATTAAGATTAAGAAAGCCAGAAGACTTTTATTAGAAGGCAGGGTAATTGTAGTATGTAATTTGACTTATTAATTTTAGTGGCTTCCCTCTGCTTTCCCTGTGTTTCTTAGCAGAGCTGTAAGTGTGTGATTGGGCAGGGGAGGGAAAGGATCATTCATCTGTCTGGTTTTTAGTGAGAGCTGGAAGTAATTTGATCTGAACGTGCTTGATCACTTAATACTCAAGGTATTATGGAAGTAACCCTGTTTCATAGTGATACATTTTCATTTTCCTCTCGTAAATGTGGAGGGCATTTCTTTGCCACCTATAACAAGAAGTGAGTCTGTAACAATACGATATTCAGATAAGTCTTATGACTCCCATTCCTACATGAATGAGAAAAAAACCCTTTGCATGTTTACACGTAACGCAGTGCGTGTCCTTTTTGACTCTGGGGCTACAACCAGTAGGCCTTTGCACGCTGATCTGCACTAACCCCCGCATCAGTGATACAGTCACGCACATCAAAGATGTTTTGCGTGTGTCAGCTCAGTTCATGATTTTTCAGCAAAATGATGCTGAGTTACATTTTCACTTGATTACTGAGGTGTAGGCTTTCTGAGCACCACCCCTTTACGGCTCTTCGCGCATCTCTACCCGCTGCATGCCTGGGCTAGGGAGGTATTCAGGAGCTTTTAAACGTGAGGAACTACTGCTGATAGCTCCAACCGCATTTAAAGAGGGAGCAGGCGAGCGGTAGTGCTCAGATGCCCTATTCCCGTATGTTCTTGAGCCAACCGCTTTACCAAGTGAATTTAATAGTAGTCTCCATGGAAAATCCTGCTGGTGAACCAAAGGCAGGCAGCACTTAACTGATTTTAAATATAAAGTACTACTCCCATAAAAAAAAAAAAAAGAGAAAACCAGAATGTCTTATAGATTCTTAGCAGTTTTTTATTTTAAGTGAGGAGTCCCCAGATAGTGGAGGAAAACAGGCTGCTGGAGAGAAAACAGACTTGACTCGAAGTAAATGAAACCTTTTGAGGTTGGAAACAAACACCCCAGAGCTGCTGAGCTTGGTCTGTGCGTTACAGCAACACCTCACTAATCCCCTCCCGTTATAATTACCACATCGAAAACGTGCCGTTCTCTTGCTGCTGTTTAACAAAGGTTTTAACAGCTGGATGTTGGACCGAGGGCTTATATTCTGGTTGTCTTTACTGATTTGATGGACTGTTATATATTACATTTACTATGGAATTATGTTAAAGCACAAATATTGTGAAACAAATTAGAGTGGTCAAAATAAACCAACAAATAAATGAGCCAGATTAGCTAGCATGCCTCAGTTGTTTTCTACTGCTGTACTCATGCAAAACAACTGTAAATACAGTGTAAACAGCCACAAAGACCTCAATTATTCTCCTACTTGTTCATGCAGATTAGCATGATCTTATTCTATAGCTAAGTGATTTAAACAACAATTCTGAGAATGACTGATGAGGTTCATTTGCACCAGTGTAAATCTACAGCTTCTGGTTTTTGATTAAAGTTTTATGTATCAAGCTGTTCATCACTCCTTTTAAATGTCGATGTTTGTGTAACTCATCATGGAGAATGATCTCGATGTATTTAAAGAACTGGGAGAAAAATAGGAGGGTTTTTTAGATGCTTGTTCTTGTAGCATATAAAACCTGTGTATCAGCTTACGGCAAATCTTCCGAGATGCTAATTTATTTTTTGAAAGACAATGGCAATAGGAATAGCTTACAACCAAGGAAGCAGAGTGACTTAGAATGTTGTATCTTTCAATACCTATGTGAATTTGGATTTATTTTAGAATCAGTAATAGAAAGTTTTCACTGTATTGCTCTAGAACAACCATAACTAACTTTATGGGTTTCAGTTTGTAGTTAGAAGCAATCTGTTATTTGACAACTTGTTCTCGAAGTTTATTGGAAGTCCCACTGGCGGGAGGGAATTGCAGTAGTGCACTAATACAAGTATGGTAATACTACCTGGCTCCTTTTCATGCTGAATAGCAGGATTCTTGATTTTTATGGGGCTATGCTTTAAGGAATTTTGTAGGTACCGTGGTGTGGGTGCGGTCTAGCCCAATGTGGTTTAAGAGTTTTGGCTAATAAGTCACAAAAGACATTGAAGAGAACACCTGAAGCTTTATCTCAAGCTTAGGGCTTGCTCATTTGCAACGCTACGTTCCTTTTGTAAAACTTGTTAATGAAGTGCTGTTGTAATAAATCTCGCTAATGAGAAAATACATTGACTGCAGGGATTGGAAAACACCTGTAAATTACAGGCTCATTATTACCAGCAGAATGCTTTTTGTGGTAAACAGTAGATATCCTGCTGAAGAGGGAAGAAGTCTGGTTTTGCAGTCCGGTAGAGGAAGCACGATTTGAGCATGGGAAGGTAAAAGGCTGAATCGCAGGATAATGAGTTAGGAGGCAAAGACGTAGACATTGTTTCACATAACCAGCATAGTCTGCCTAATTTCAGCAAGTCTACCACGACTAACATGCGTGAGTTCTCCTTAAAGACAAATAAAACTCTTTAATGGGTTACATGGATCATGTCATCTTGCCTCTCGCAGGCTGGTGATGTGAGAGCCACGCTAACTTTTGGCTGGTTTGGGACTCCTCCCCAGAACAGAGCATTGCCATGGGCCACTGGTGCAAATCTTGATGGGAATCTCCAGAGGGCATCAGGGAGATCTTCTGAGGGCCCACCCAGGTTTTAGCTTTGCAATGAATCCATAATCCCTCATTTTCATTTACTTGACAATTTAGCCCTTTGCTCCAGCCTTTCTTATTTGATGTCATAACTTGGATTTCTTACATGCACCAGATTCTCTCTTGGTTTCACCTGTTTGTACTAACAGACTTTTTCTTTCTCTTGATGATTCATATTTTAATTATTCCTCTCCTTAATTTATAATGAATAGAGTATCTTTTAATAAGCTGCTAATCTTTTTTTTCATTTCAGGACATCTTAGTTATTTTTTCCTCACCTTGCCTGATACAGTTAACCATTTCGTAGTCAATATTGTGAACTCCAGTTTCTCCGAGTTCCCTACTACTGCATAATCCTCCTCAACTACACTCCTAACTCACACTGTACAGCTGCTTTCAGTGCTGTTGTTCCAGGGCCACTATGGTTTTTTATTTAGGTAAGTTTGTATTCTTAACATACAGACTCGCTAATCCTCTCATTTCAGTTTTGTTATTCTTCCTTCACAGTCAAGCACTTCATTTATAGTTTATGTATTTCCATCAGACTGCCAAACCCAGCGGAGTGTTAGTATCTCCCTCTGCTTGTGCATTGATTTTCTTTTACAACTCACTGGAGGAGATTTCTTTCTTCTGTCTGTTCTCCAGAACAACTACTGCTACTTTTCTTTAGGGTTTAGCCCCTCTCTACTTAGATTCATCTCCTCATCCTATATAGCCACCCTCTTTTCTCGCTATCACTTTCTCTTAGTCCACACTTATCCTCCTTTTAGTCATCCCCGCCATGTTCTGACAAGTGTTGTGTCCCTCAAGTTTACTCCGAAGTACACCCTAGTCTAGTTTCTGTCTGTTTTTAAGAGGAACTGGTTCAGCAAACCTGAAATAATGATTTCTTGATCAAAGATCACAGCCTTTGCCTCATACTATCTCATAGTTAAAGCTGATCACTCGTTCATCCTTCTGTCATAATTTCTGCTCCTATCGTTACTGTACAGTTCTCTGTCTCTGCAGTTGCTGCTCCAGCTTCTTGCATCATCATTTTTGTAGATATTTTTCTTGTTCCTTCCTTTAGTTTGTAGGAATGCTCTGTTGCTTTTGACTGTCTTCTCGCTGTGAATCTTATCATCGGATGACCTCCTCTTCTCATACATTGTCAGGTACTATTTTTATGCAGATAATTTGCAAATCTGTCTGTCAGCCCACGGTTTGTTTGCCTCTGTTCAGGCATGCATTTCATCTAGCACCTTCAGCATTTCTGGCTTGACAGCTTGCTGATAACAAAGGTAAAGCAGGGCTCTGTATCTCCCCCTACAAAACTCTTGTGTCCCTCGCTTTTTATCCCACCCTCATCATATTACCATCCACAGTCAGTTGATGTTTGTTATCTAGACACATTCAGTTATGAATTCTTCTGCTCTAGCTTTAACTTCACCATTATCTATTCCATCATCTGGATTGTGTGTCCCACTGTAATTTTTTTTCCTTCTTCAACCTCCCATTTAGATTCTTTCTAGCTCTTACTATCTTCAGCTATGGATGAAAAGGCATCCTGTATTTTCTATGTTAGACTTGTATTATTTTAATTGCCTTTCTTTACCATCAGTGCTTTTAGTCTAGCCCCTTCTAGCCACTTCTGCCGGGATCATCGTTATCTGAGATGGTTGAGCTCACTGGGATGGAATTTTTTCCGAGTTAGCAGTGAATGTTTTCATACTCTTTTCATCTATAAAGCTCTAGAGACAGCTCTTGCTTAGCTAGGAGTCTACCTTAATTTCCTCTAATGCTCTAAAATGTTTTCCTGACTATTCTGGACTCAGTAGTTCTTTCTTTGTGCTTTCCTGCTTTCTCAAATACCCCTGCTCTCTCCCTCCAAACTAAATTTCTTAAGCTTGTGGCTTTGAGACTTTTTCGCATATCCTCACATAAATATCTCTTTTGTTTGCCATCTGTGCAGCATTTCTCTAATCTTTTTAATAAGATAAGGCCAAGAACTTAATTTTTACTCAGTCTTCTTTTACTGTGAGTTTTTGTACTGTCAAGACACTAGATATTTAAACTGTTATCAGTAACACTTCATGGGTTTTCTTTTCTGCACAAATACACTTTAATGGGTTTTAGGCATAATTGTGAAGATGAAGGTGATAACGTACTGTATACAAAATACACTTGCTGAAATTAAATTACACTGAAACCTGTGAATGGAAGGCGATGGCAAACCTCTGCTTGTGCCCCCCAGTATGCAGTGCCCGTGCCTTTGGTGCTGGCAAGATCAGTTAAGAAGCAGCAAGCCAGTACGTGTCTGTAGCTCCTACTGTATATCATATATAGGAAGCAGACAAGGAACGTAAGGCCCTAGCAAAGAATCTAAAGAAATTATTTTTACCTGTGTTCGTGGGTTTCCCGCGTGGGAATCCTTCCTTGTGGGGGATTTAGCAGAATATCTGTCTCTCATCTAACTGTCTTCTAGGAGATTATGGGATTATGTAGTATGGAATAAATGGACAGGATGAATAATGAGTCACTAAGATCAGATCCTATTGACTCGAGAACTCGAGCCAAAACGGCTTAACTACTAATTGTGATGCATAATGTCTTCCTTAATACTTCCTTAGTACTTGAGAACTTAAAGTAGCAAATATGTGCTCCTAGGTGACCATTACTGCTCAGAGTAATGTTTTTGAGATTGTGATAGGTAACTGTATAAGAACAGCGCTTAGTAGTGGTCAAAAAGGTAAATCAAGCATTAAGAATTCTTAAAAATGGAATAGACAAAGCAAGGGACATGGTGGAATAAATCTATAATTTGCCAGCAAGTGAAAATAGTTCTGTGTAATTCCAGTCCCCACATCTCAAGAACAATGTAGTGGATTTATAAGCTGTCTGGACAAGAGCAACTGGGCTGTTGAAATGCTGCTTTATAAGGAACAACCAAGTAAGTCAGTGTTCCTCAGCCTGGAACACAAGTGGCTGTAGAGAAGTGGCTTGGGAAGAATGAAAAGGGGTTGGTGGCTTTTTTTGGTGGTGGTTTTGTTTTGTTTGGGGTTTGGGGTTTTTTTTTGCTATGTCTTCTAACACAAGAACTAGGAAGACAAAATTAAACCAACAAGAGGTGTGTTGAAAGCAAACATAAAAGTGTGGTGGTTCTTGCACTCATCCATTGTGGGTATTTGCAGAGTCTCAACAGGAGATTAAGCAGAACTCATGGAACGCGCATTTCTGGAGTTCACAGAACATGCATCTGACTCAAGAAGTCTCTGAGCAGCCAGTGGCTGATAGCTGGCAGGGACAAGTTTCCTTTTCTTTCTTCATTAGACATCCACTTGCGGCAAGGATCCGAAATAGGACAGAGGATTAGGTGGATCTTTGGTTGGAGCAGTAGTAGCAGCCAGTATGTTCAGGCCTGAGCAGTAGCATTTTAATAAGACTACATTTAAAGAATACACTTGGTTACAGTCAGTAATGAGTTTTCATTTTTAGAAGTTGACGTCCTGTTCTTGGGAGGCTGCATGGGTGGCACGTTCTCCTTCGCACACTGAAGGCACTGTGGGGAATATGTGGAAGATGTATTTTATTTTCATCTGAGGGAGTAGAATGCTGCTGTCATTTTTCACTCTAACAGGTTTTCTTTAAAGCAGTAACAGTCAGCTTGCTGTATTTTTCATCAATCCGTTGCAGGCTGTGTGACACCGTCACATTTCTTCTCAGTAACAAGATCTTATTAACAAAATTAATGTTGATCATCTTACTTTCTTTGTCTGAAATAATCTGCCTATCATAGTAAGTGATCTGAGCCCTTCTTAATGATGAACTTGTGTTGCAAGTTCACCACTTCTGCTTAATTATCTCCCTAACCCACTGACTGAAATATGTATGTTTTATGTGTTTTAATAGACCTTGGGGTTTTCTGGCAGCGTGTTTAATTCAGATGGTGCCTTTTCTATTTGTAAGAAGAAAGGAGAGCTCAGGAATTTGCAAAGTGTCGCATTATAGTTATATTTTTTTAAAAAAACAAACCAACCCGAAACAGATTGGCATTGTAGTATAGAAGCTTACACTCATTTTTCACAGATCAAATGAGAATAAGTAAATTTGCATTAACTATAAGGCCTGAACTAGCAGCACAGCTACTTGAAATTCAGAAGAAGAGAGACAAAACATATATTAATATCTAAGCATCAGCACAAGAACATTTCCAGGTGGAAAGAAGAAATTAATGGAGCTATGACAATTCATGGCAGCTCATACATTTGCGTTTATAGTTTGTTTTCCTGCGTCACTCAGTTAAAGGAATTAAGGTTGTATTTTGTTTCTCCTTTTCAGCTGGATAGCACTTCTGCTTAAATTTTGTGAACATGATTTCATAGAATCTATTACTATTAGCCTGAAAATAACTTTTTATTTTGACTTCTGGGATTGTTCTCTTTTAGGCCTGGTTTTCCTCCTCTTGTATGTGTAAGTAATACTGCTTTTTTCTTTAGGAAGTAAAATAAAAATAAATGTAGTAAGTCCTGAATGAATTGGCGCTGTGAAAATGTGTACGATGAGAAATTGCTATGGAGATCCTCATCGTTCCATAGGCGGGGCTGGGAATATAAACTGGCTGGTTTTGCTGGTCTGTAGTATGCCAGACTATGAGTAGTATCTCTTAAAGATGTAATATATACAAGAGATGTGCTGGATTGATTGAAGGACAAGAGTAGAGAAACAGAAAATGATTATTTTTGTAATTTTTCATATTAAAAAGTGTTTGCCATTTAGCAATTCCGGGAAAACTGTTACTGGTTAATGACTATGGCTGGAGGTGGTAAATCAGCTAACCCTTTTTTTCCCCCTGGTAAGTAATTCCGAGAGTGTTAATTTACACACTTCTAGGCTTGCACTTACCAGTGACCCCAAGGTGACATTCTTTTTTTAACAATAGAAATGTTCTTTATCAGTTACTTAGCTACTAGCGGAAAACAACCTGTAGTATTAAATCTGACTTTGCTCGTAAGTCAATGAAGCTGTTCTCTTTTTTAAAAAATATAAATTAATGAGGAAACTCACGTATTTATGATCAAAACGTTCCCTTGTCTATTGTCTTATATTAGGTTTGTACTTATTTTATTACTAGCAGGACAGAGAAAAATGAGATTACAGAAGAAGAACCTATGATCCTGGTTATTTTATAAGCTTTCTTAACAACAGAGCAGTGTTAAAACATTTGGGTAAGAACCTGACTAATTTAAAGATGACCTTAGAACAGACACTGGTAACAAACTTTAAAGAGTTAACTAGATTTTCTTAGAAGTACTAAGGTCCTTCCATTTCCTAGGTGAAGTGTGAAAAGGTAAGGGAGAGATGCAGAAAGCGTATATGCATCATATTAGCTACCACCACTTTGTTTTCCTTTTCTACTGAGGCTAATAAGCCTGTCAGATTGATGTAAAACTTCTGGCTTGTTAAATTACGGCATGTAGATTTACATTAGTATAAAGCATTGAAAATGAAAAATAACCCATTGAAGAGGGGGTGAAATTTGTTTTATTTTTACAACTGGTTTTCTTCCCAATGTTGTCAGAAGTTTCCCTCATTTTTTGGAGAAACTTTCACACATACTCTGTGAGAAATGAGAGGTTTTAAAATAAAGTTACAGAACATTTTTACCTTTCCCATTGTAGTATCTAAGAATATAGAAGTTACCTTCAGGAAACATGTATTGCTGTAAAGATCAGGTATAGTTTCTTGGAGTTTTAGTTTTTAAGGAAGCCTGGAATGTGCAAGAATTCTGAAAAAGGAGAACAAATTTTTCTGTTATATGAAGAAAACAAAATGTTTCTTCTTGCTATTACTTATTGTGTGAGTAAGGGCTAGTGGAGTAATTAATATTTTTTTTCATCAAAATGAAGTAATTTTATTTTAAGATTTACTTAAATCTGGTTTTATTATATTAATTTAATGAATAATTATTTAAATGAGCTATAAGCTCATTTGCTAAGTATGTCCTTTAAAGACCAGCACTCATTTAAGGAAACTTGTTAGATGCTTGTTTTCTTCCTGGTTCCTCAGAAAAATTTCATCTGAAAACATGTATTTTAGTCTGAAGGAATAATTTCAGAGCTTCTCTTTGGGTGAAAAATAGGATTTTGAGGTAAATACCCAAAATGTTTCCTAGTGAGATAGCTGTATTATTTATGTAGTGCTAAACAGTATTCAGCGTGCCCAACTAGGCATCTGGGGGGGGTTTGGTTTTGTTGTGTGGTTTTGGTTTGGTTTTTTTTGTTTGGGTTTTTTTTTTTTTTAAAAAAAAAAACAACACCCTTCAAGGACTGCTTTTAAAACCATGTGTTCTTTACAAATTAAAAAATGAGCTTGATGTCACCTCTTAGTGTTTACCCCTTAGGGTGCAGTTGTGTAACTCTGCTCTTACTTTTACAAAACAGTCTTATCATAAGACACCTCATAAAACTGCAAGCTCTGTGTTAGGTCACGAAAATAGCCGGGCTTCTCTTTGCCTCTCAAGGCTGTTACAGAAGAGTCGAACTCCATGGGACATGTTCCTAGAAACTGTTGTAGGCTCGAAAGCTCAGGTGAATAGTTATAAGGGATGGGCCAGTGTTTGTGTGTTGGTGGCTGTAGTTTTAAAGAACTGCTGGGTTTGGTTTTTTTTTTTTTTTTATATCGAGTGGTCACTTGGTTTGGGGTGACTTCATTCTCCCTCTTTTTTTTTTTTTTTTCTTTTTTGTGTGTGTTTTTTCTGCTTGGATTTGATCAGATTACAGTTATAAGTGTACTGGCCTTGAGTTTCCAGGGAGTGAAAAACAGATTTTCGTTTTAAGTTGGCTAAACTGCATAAAGTCGTGCTGTGTCTCAGCGTGTGCCTAGTGGTCCTGCTCCCTGAGGACACAGACACCAGTCACTAGCGTGTAATATACTCGTGGCCATGAGATATTTTTAATTTTTATAGTCTCAGATGGTCTCTCCAGGCACCAGATTGCCATGGGCTGGAAGAAACTGAAGTTGCTGACGTGGTTCATTGGGGTGATCCAGCATCCTGAAGTCTGGCCACGTGTACGTATGAGAAATAGTGGATTAGGAAATGATTATGAAAAGTTAATACTTTAAAAGCAGAAGAGCAGTAATAGAGTATTATGTAGTAGCCCTAATCAATAGAACTTATTTGATCTGACAGTATAGCATTTATTATTTTAAATGTTATGAAATATAATGTTTAAATTTCAAGACTTTTAACATCAAAAATTAATGACTGTAATGTACGTTACAGAACTTAAAGCAATGAATTTTAACTGTCCATTGTCGTAAAGACTCCTTAAAACTTTCAATCCACGTGGCAGTTGCTGCAGAATTTAAGTCGATCTGGATTGCTGAATAGCACGTATGAGTTGGGGGGTTTCTGGTGACTTGCTCCTTAGAACTAGACTGTCAGTTCCTTTGGCTTCACTGACCACAGGGAAAAAGAACTTGTCTAAAAGATGTGGAAGCACATGACTTTATGCTCTTCTCTTAGCCTGTAAGGCTGAAATTACTTTATCTTCTGAGCTTTATCTAGAATGTGTATATATGAAATAAACTGCGACAACAGTGATAAAGCAAAAGTGTTTTATTCTCTACAGAAACATAGATATAAAAAAAACTGCATTAAATGAGGAGGAACAGAAATGTATTACAGGATAACTTCCACGGGCAATGTGTTTTCCTTACTTTTTTTTCCCCACACAAAGGGCCCTGTGGTTTTTATGAGCACAGATGGCTTAAGAAGTGTGCCACCCAATAACCAGAGACTGCTGGGAAGCAGGAATCCTTGTCCAGTTGATAGCATAATTGAAGGTCCTTCAGTGAAATGAAGTATCTTTGAAGTGACTGTCTTGTTAACTTCTCACTTAGCACATCAAAGTAAGGAAAGGATGCCTTTCTTTCTTGTAAATGCCAATTACAGCCCTTGATGGTGTGAAGCTTTGCTTCAAAACCTTGCAGATGTCCCCGCTGATGTGGGTGCTGAATGTTTTGTCATTGGTGATGCAGGACTAGCTTTCGGTTTTCGATGCAAGTGTTGTACTTTGGTGATCTCACTGCAGCGAATTGCATGTGGAAAACTGATTTCTCCCTGGATCGTCCTTTTATGGTGTTTGTTATCACCCTGAAAAGTGCTAAACAAAAACTTAAGTATTTTTCTACTGTATCATAATACCAAGATCACAGAATGAATGTTGCAGACAGTTTAATGTTCAAGAGGTCTGCCTTGCTGGTGTTTTTCCGTAAGATACTATTAAATTTTCCAAGTGATGCTTAAAATAGTTGTACAATAAATTGCAGTATCTTAGTTAAATGATGTTTACGGACTCTCTTGCCATTTTAGTTTTCCTGATCTCTGTGTTGTGTCAGGTGCGCGTTAATCCCCTTTTCTTGCTGCCATTTGTTTCTAGCACTACAACTGTTGGTGTGGAAGTCTGCTGCATAGCATGGCTTGCTGGAAGGTGAGGAATAGTCTGTGTTCTGCTACTTCTGTTTATTGCAATGGCTGGATTACAGCATCATACAGGTTTGCAATATTCCTCTTCAGGGGATGCTACAAACCTGACCATCAGGTTTTCTGAGAAGGCAAGGGAAGGCTTGACTTCTTGGAAAGCAAGAAGTTATCTGTCTCCAAATGATGGGTGGCTTGATGGGGTGAGTAGAGTGAGCAAGCTGGAATTGTGCCTGAAACGTTGTAAAGGATGGCCCCATTTGTTAGCCCAGTTGTCCATTCTGGGTACAGATGGTCACAGTAACTGCAGGGTAAGCCTTTTCTTTGTTGGAAATGGATGAGCCTCCACAGTTCTACTCTGCTATAAAATGGCACATATAATATATGTCAATGAATCTTTCTCTCCAAAGAAGTGGAGGAATTACAGGAACCTTTGATCTTTCTCCTTTAGAACCCTTCTGTCTCAGGAGGTGGCATGGTAACTGGAAGCAGCTTTCTCAGCACTGCAGGCGTCGATGCCTGCGTTGAAGGTGTGGCTGTTAGAGGAGCAGCGTTGTCTGCTAGGTGGGGAGCGGAGGAGTTACACATCTCCTATAACTGGAGAAAGCAGGAGTACTAAAGACACCAGGAAAAACAAAAAACCAAACCCTCCAGCATGTGGTAACAGTGAGGAGAAAATTAGTCTTGTTACTTGAACAGCAAAGGATCATCAATGGAGGACACTTTGGGTGCAACAGTGTCTTGTGTCCATCCACAGCCGAATGCCAAGGCAGATCAGCTGAGCAGAAGGCTCTTTTAGCCAAGGAGATTGTCAATGCACCAAACAATATTTACATGGCTAGTAACACCACCTGGCTTTCAAATGGTGGCTTTCAAAACTGGGGCTGTGACAACCATGAAAATGTTTCTTACTTTTCAGCTGTTCTCCATATAAATCATACTCTTCTCGCAAGTGCTTGTATGGGCATCCTGTCTTTCTGAAATCTTAAAATTCCTCAATTTCAGAAAGATGTAATGCAAGTCCCCTGGACAATGTGGAATCTGGCCAGCAGCAAGGTGGGTCACAGGCTGTCTGCTTACCTTGGAGCTCTGCTATTCCAAACAGCTCCTCTTGGTGTACAGCTATAAAGGCTGTTAATACATTGCTCTTATATATTGGAACCTGCACAGCAACAAATGGCTCGAGTTCCTTATTTCAGAGTGATTAGTCTTATGCTAACAAAGATTAATTGCAGCTTGAATGCGAGATCTACTTTTTTTCCCCCGTATGTCAGGACATACTTTTGACCTATCTGCTTTGCTTAGTGAAGATGATCACTGATCTAGTGTCTTACAAAAATTCATTACCTTTCTTTTGAGCTTAGTCTTAATACTACTTCATCCAGATACTGTGATGGAAATTCAGCTAACTGGCAGAATTTATTTCCTTTAGGCTAAGAACATTAACTAATAGTAGTGTGGAACCTTTGCAGCAAGTTGTAAAGCATACAGGAAATTACAAAATAAAATCTATGCGAAGGCCACAGAATGATGGCTTCAGTCTCTTAGGCTTTGTGGTGTTTATTGCATTATTAATTTTGGATCCTGAAATGGAAAGTTCAAAAACCAGTGAAGTAAGAAATCCAGAACCCTCTTTGGTTTTTAATATTCCATTTTTAGATTTTTGCCTTGTTACCCTAAAAACACTTCTAGTTATCTTTTTTGAGTTTTCCGGGAGGCATGCTTAATGAATATTAAAAATAGTGGCAAAACTGGTTTAATATTATAATTTTATATTCTATATAGTTACTGTAGAGCTTAGGGGTCATGGGAAGAACATACAGTAGTAGTAGTCAATAAAAAGCACTTGCTGACTCCTATCAGTCAGTGTTTCAGTGCTGGCTTAGGCAGGTCGAAAAAGTTACTGAAGTGATCGGTGACAGTTTCCAGGTAACTTCTATGATTAATATATGCAAACTCTGACTTTATTGTAGTAATGTAACCCAGTGTTCAGAGACACTTAAAGATACAAGCTAATTCATTGCCTGGCTTGATGCATTTTCATCATCTTTCTGGATGTGCAAAGTTACTCAGCTGTAAATTTGCAATTGAAGCTCCTGAAAATAATGCATGAGGGAATGGCATGAGGCAGGGAGCTGGAGAAAAAGCTGATAGGAGCAGTGGGAGGGGGGGAACAATAACAAAACCTGGAGATGCATCTGTCAAGACTGGAATTCTGTCCTGAGGTAAATAACTCCACACATGGGCACAGGCTGGAAACCAGGTTAGTCTCAGCCCTGCTGGAAAAGACAGCTGAGTATGAGCCAGCCGCATGCTGTCATCCCAGACAAGGAAAACAGCGTTCTAGGCTGTACTGCGAGAACTGTGGTCAGCAGATATAAGGAAGGTGGTTGTCCTCCCTTCACTTGGTGCTGGTGGGGCCACACTTGAAAATCTGCATCAGGTTTTGGGTCTCTCATGTCCAAATGAGTTCTGAGAAACCAGAAAGGGTCTAGCAGGTGGTTACAAAATGAGTAGGGTGATAGGGCACACAACCTGGAAAGAGAGGTTGAGGGAGCTGGTCTTATTTGTCCATGAAGAGGAACCTTAAGGGGGTCTTCAGTTGATCTACAACTGGAGCCTTTCTGATAGGGGCAGATGATACAATGGGACTGTGGCCTCAGGATGTAGCTTAGGCGGTGCAGACTGGACATCAGAAAACACGGTATCATCAGGGTGATGGCTCAGCCCCAAAATGGGTACTCATAGTGTTGGTGGAAACTCCCTTCTTGGGGGTTTCTAAGAGCTGGCTGGAGAATCTGCTGATTTGATTTAGTGTTTGTGATAGTCCTGCCTCAAGCAGGATCCTGGACTGGAGACCTCTATTCCTACCTCTCTGTGATTCTAAGAAAAAACCAACATAGCAATCTGTTTTATTACTTAGCAACTGATTAAATTTAACAAAGTGTATATATAAGGCAAATCTTAGTAAGCATCAGCAGAAAAACAAGGCAGAGAACATGTTCCTTCTGTGTACATAGCTCACAAAGGAAGCTTTGCAAATTGCTAATACCTCTATCAGCATACGACTCCTTCATTTGCATTTGTATTTCAATTAATTTTGTAATTTAATTTGTGCAGTTCTGAATATTTCAGTATCTCTCAGTGCAGGGAAATTGGTTTTTTTAAGGTACACAGCTGTTTGGGCTTTCAGTAAGCGTCTCCCAATAGAAGTGCTGTCAGTATTTCTACTTTGAGAATGATTTTTCTAAAGGTGGGTTTGAAGCAGCACCATCATTATTCACATTTCTCAGTGTTTGCACCATCCGAGTTGTGATGTAGTAGTCACAGCCAAGAGTCCCACTAGCAAGCACCATGTCTGGTGTCATTTCTTGAGCTGTATTACTTCCTACCCTGATTTTGTATTTCTGTGCCTATTTGTTACTGAACATGTTGCTTTATTTTAATGCCTAAAGAAAGCAAAGATGCTATTTATGTTTATTTGCTGTCAAATTCATACAATGTACTCAACAGCTTCCAGAGTAATCCTGGGGAAGGAAAAGAAGCATTGAAGATACTTTAGTTTTACTACCGCTTTCATTCTGAGGTTGAAGGATAAATATGTGCTAGATAAGGATCGGAGTGATGTTAAATAGTTTTTCATGTGCGTTCACATAGTGTGTGTTGTTCGTAAACCAACCCAGGGTTTGAGCTGCCTTGTTGTAAGCCGAAATGCATCTATCTGCCTGACTCACTTGGAGCTTGTACATCCTCAGGAGGTTTGGTCTTTATTTGATAGCTTGATTCTTCAGAGGTGGCAAAGAAATAAGTGAAGGCAAAGCTTCACTCATTATTGGTAATTTTGTACGTTGACAAGCAAGTTCCTGCTGTGTTGGAACAATCTGATCAGTAGAGCACTTTAGTTATAAGTTTGTTAAGAAAACATCAAGGCAAAATATCAGTAGCTCATTTTTTAAAGTATGAATATAAGTAGGGTGCAGCTTCTTAAACCGCCCTGTAAGTACAAACTCATGCTACATGCGTGGCGCATGAGTTCTATATACTTGTGCTATGTGTTCTATACATGCTTGCATTTTATTTCTCTTTTCTCACATGCTTTGTTGCCCGTATTTGTCCTCTAAAGCAGAGCAAAGTGTTCCCTTGTGTTGTGAATTACTGCGACGCTGCTTCCTTCCACCAGCCCCGACTGCCCTTGTTAGCTGGCCTGTGATTTCATCTAGGATGGGGCTCTCCTGGTGCCGGAGGCCTTCTGTTGGTGGGTCGAACTGGATCAACTGCTGTTTAATTAGTAAATTCCATTTTATGTCGTTCTGTCTTGTTAGCTGGATTATACACTGAGCCCTTCACTCTACTCAGCCTCCTCAATCACAGACCACTTAGGGAAAAAAAAAGAAAATAATGTTTTCTTGGTGTTTGTTGCCTGCTCTGCTGCCTGATAAATGGCTGCTCCTCAGTGGCTTCAGGCCTTGTTTCAAACAGCAAATGTCTCAAATGCAAATAGGTTCCATGTTGCTCTGTCCTTTCCGCCTGCTTTTTGCCAGTCTGGAGTTTGCCGACTCTTTGTGAATTACGTGACCCGATGAGACGCGCCATTTTTTATTTTAAAAAGATAAGCTGTAGTGGAGATGAGGATAGTCTTAACTGCAAGCAAGCAAAGCCAATGAATCCAGTCATACGGCCAGCTTGGTTTCCAGTCTCTATCCGCAAGCTTTGTGGGTCAGTGGGAATGAATCTGAAACTGCTGGTGTTGGTAAATTGAGTAGTGGCTGTTGTAGCAGGACGCTTCCTTTTTTTCTTGTTCGCAATAAGACAGATAACAGGAAAACTCTGTGCTTCTTTGTTTGTTTGAGTTTGCCTCTGTAATGTGCTCCGTGTGTTCTCTGTGGGCATGTGTTCTCTTCAGACACTCTGCCATCTGAGGATTCTGTTTGGGCTACCATCTCTGTTTGTGCATAATTGCAACTTCTAAAATGCTTTTAGGATAACCACAGTTTTCAGTGTTGTCAGAATTAAAGTAAGTTTCAAAAGTCAGGGGAGAAAAGCTGTTTTTTCTCCAGAGCTGAAGATTCTAAAATGCGGCTTTGAAACTAATGATTACATGTTGGCTTCAAATTGCCAACTGTGTTCCTTGCTACTCTGCAAGAGCCTTGCAAGGACAGATGGGTATGGCTAACAAGAAGATTAAAGGAGTTAAAGGGATCTTCTGTTCTAAGTTCAGAAAAATGGATGTAGAAAATAACAGCCTTTAAAAGACAGAAACTCAAAATGTTCATTTAAATTAACAAACCTTGGAGAAATGCTGCCTTCCAAAAGTAATGAGAAGGGTTCTTTTAACACTTAATTAAAAAAGGTTGTTGACCTGTAGAAAAAACCATGGCAGCTGCAACTGTTTGGAGATTTTAAAAGGATATCAGTGAAGGTCAGCACATAACAGGCTTCCTCTAGTCTTGGCTAAAGATTTTTTCACTGAGGGTTTTAAATTACTTTTTTTTCTTATTAAGAATATGTGTGGATTACATTCGTATTATTCCCCTAAAACTGTCAGAATAGAAACATAGCATTTTCTGAAACTTATGGAAAAAGCCACAATGCTATAAGTAGTTAGAAAAGAAGAAGAAGAAAAAAAAACAGTCAAAACCAAAAATCCATGTTTCAATGGTATCTACACCCATCAGTGTTCCTTGGCATGCGTGCTGGGCCCCAAAGGAGCTGACAAATTCTGGTAAGCAAAAAGGGACTGGGCTGTTAACCAGTTTTGGTTTCCAAGTAAAGCAGGGGACAAACTAGAAGACTTAACTGGCTCCTCCCAATATAAGAAGAGGTCAAATGCTTCAGGTGGGTTAGTTCTACTGACTCTGGTTAGTGCAGCTGTAGCCTGTACGCTGGGGAAAGATCCACACTAGGGAACACGTGTCATCCCTTTCTGGAGAGAGGATTGTAATAACATCCCTCTATAAAAGGCGAAACATCATTAAGAAGCAGAATGTGTTTTCTTAAAAAATAAAAAGGAGGAGGGGAGGGAATTAAGATCAAAATTCCAGGGGAAGGAAAAAAAAAGTTAAGTAGAATCATAGAATCGTTTTGGTTGGAAGAGACCTTTAAGATCATCAAGTCAAATCGTTAACCCATCGCTGCCAGGTCACCACTAAACCATGTCCCTCAGCACCACACCTCCACAGCTTTTCAGTCTCTCCAGGGATGGCAACTCCACCACTGCCCTGGGCAGCCTGGGCCAGGCCTTGGCAACCCTTTTGAGGAAGGCATTTTTTCTACTATCCTACCTAAATGTACCTCGGCATAGCTTGAGGCAGTTTCCTCTTGTCCTATGTTTTGTTCCTTGGGAGAAGAGACCCACCCCACCTTGCTCCAGCCTCATGTCAGGGAGGTTTTTTTTTCTCCAGGCTAAACAACTCCAGGTCCCTCAGCTGCTCCTCTAGACCCTTCACCACCTTCATTGGCCTTCTCTGGATGCCCTCCAGGCCCTCAGTGTCCTTCTTGGACACTCAGTCTAAGAAGGACACTGAGGGACCCAAAACTGAACCCAGTATTTTAAGTGTCACAGAATATACAAAGGTCATAGTTGTGTGCTGGGTATGCATATATAAATATTAGAATGAGAACCAGGTAAAATTCAGCTCACCTGAATGACCACTTTAAAGATTGTCTGGTAAAGGCTTTGATCAAAGCTAATTTTTTTCACTCTTGAGTGTTTCTTTCAGTTGCAGGTTTTGAACAAGGCCCATTTGCTGCAATGTGTAGCAATTTGTGTGCCTCAGAGTATCTGATGAAGAATTCCTTCAGCAGCATGAAAGCAGTAGTACCTTTTAAAGCTGTAGAGTTTATTGGTGTTTTTATAATTCAACCAAGGAGATCCAACTTCTGTCTGTACACAAGCCAAGGACTTAATTCATGAATAGAGTTGCTCCACTTAGAATAATTTTGTTACTACCTGCAACTACCAATTCAGGAGAAGTATTACAATAGTATTACTACTACACTATCAAGAGTTGTAACTATTGCTTATAGTATATAAGCAAATGATTAGTTGATTTGATTGAGGACCGATATTGGCAGGTCCTGTAGATACTGTTTATCCCCTTCATTTGTATTAGAAAGGAAGCAGATGTCTTTCATCTCCAAAAGCTTACCCTCATTTTTATGTGCCATTTTATGCTCATTTGTAAACTGGGCTAGCAAGCTGGTGAAGTGGTGGCAGCTAAGTGATGGTCAAATTGTTGCCCTTTCCATCTCCTTCTGTTTATGTTCCTTTGTGCAGAAGTAGCACAGTGGAGTTTGTTCTTGAGAATTAGAATTATACACATACACGAACAGGATGGTAGATAACAGAATTTCCAAATGGGAGTGTTAATTTATCTGTATGAAATCAGTGATGTTGGGGGCAGGATGAGATTCTTGATACAGTAATTAACATGTCATTATTAGGATAGATTTCTAATCCTATCTTTGCTTTTTAAGTGAAAAGGGCAGGTGAAGGGAAAAGTGAAGGTAGGTTTCATATTATTTCGATATATATTGCAGTACAGATGGTACAAAGGTTTTCTCTTTAGAAATAAATTATTGTAATTATTATTGTTTAAAACCTAAAAGAACACAAGTTGGATTTTTTTTTTGCTCTGCAAATATGTAGCAAATTGCAGCTCTTCCTAGAAGCATATTATACTTTGTCTAACTAAAATTTGCCAGCTGCTATCACTAAGAAATCTAGAAAGTTCTCTCTCAAATAAAAACTCCCTGATTCTCTCCCTGTGTATTGAAATGCAAGTGAAAAGTTGGTTGTTACCTGTGAGAATATTTTTGTTTAACATCCTTTGGAAACCAGGCATCTTGAGTCTCATAGGTAAGAGCAAGAGCTGAGTGGAATATTAATTCAGCAGATTTCTATATTGGCTCACTATTCATTTATCTGTTCTATGCAGGAGTGCATGATTTGATTCTTTGGGGATATGGTGTAATTTTTTTATGCTAGAGAGGGATAATACTATTTTGCAACTTTGGCTTCACCTGTTTACTCAGATCACGTCAGTTTTAATTTGCATTTTCATTTTCATGTTTACTTGCTTCCTTCAATCTGTTATTGTGTAAATGTTGGCTGGAAGAAGGTTTTAAGGTAAGTAGATCATGTTCAGTTTCCACAGAAAAATCTATTTTTCTTTACATCTGTATAAAAGCCCAAGGAACTTTCCTCAACCATCTCCCCAGATTTTTAGCTTAAGCCAGAAGACTTTTCTTTTCTTGTGCTGTTCCTCTCTGTTTTCTACTGGCATCATCTCTGTGTGAAACCAGACAAGCAGCAGCTTATCCACAAAAAGGGCCTTGCTCTGTCTCAGCCTGAAGCCAGCAGCGGTGGGACCTTTACAGTGGTATTTTTCATATGAAAAGGCAGAATGGCATCCAGGGCTATGATGGAGACTTCTGGCCTTGGCTGTGTTACGGCAGTCTAGATAAACAACCCCCCAAACCCAATAAACATGAAAATCTCTATTTTTAGTATTAAAAATATAATGGTTGTTCAGGATAAGAACTCATCTACAAAACAGGGATGTGTTTGTGCTGCCTTGATCAAAAATCTAGAGGAACTTCAGGAGTGTTTTCGGTGACTATTTAATTGCAGTTGTCCTGACTGGCTGAGGAACTTGAAGCCCATCTTATATAAAATTGACATTCCAGGCTCTGTGTGATGGGTATGTTGGAATCCTGATGCATAGCCAGCAATATTCTGATGTTACAGCAGGTGTTTCTTTTCTTTTTAATTACACGGCTTCCAGTGTTGTTAATATTCTGTTTTTGACAGATGAATAGTGTCAGCTATGGTAAAGTTAATCAGGCCAGTGTTAAAAAAATCAATAAATTGTGCTAATTTTAAAGGATTCCTTTTGCATTAATCATTTAGACAGAAAAAAAATGCTTGGAGAAAGGGGAGATTGGATCTGGATTTTTTTAGGTAGGCACAATTGGCTTCTTGGTGACTCCATTCATCTAAATCCTGAATAAACTAAATGCTCCACACTGTGCTATAGAGACCTAAGAAGAAGTCTGGAGTCAGGTTTATCAAGGGAAGATTTATTAACTGTGTAAGCACAAAGCGTATCCAGATTGTTGTAGATTTGGGAAAAGCCATGGTTACAGTGACAGATTTAGAGGCTTAGTGCAAATATTAACCTAAGTACTATTAAGCTAATAGTGTGACATACTTGTATTTTCCTTGAAAGGTGGATGGGTTTTAAGGAAAATAAATAAAGAAGTTCTTTGCTCCTGCTTGCCCTTAATTTCCTTATTAATTTCCTTATTAATTATTTGCAAAATAGTGCTTTCTTTAGATGAATGTAATGTTTTCTTTTTAAAGCTGCTGATGAATATTAGGTTTGAGGTAGCAACAGCTGGGAGAGGATTTCAAAGCTGTGATTCTGCAGCTCAAACTGCTGAAGGTGTTTCCGGATGGCTGCTGCAGAAATGTCACCGCTCAACACCAGCCACCTTTCAAAATGTGTATTTCAGAAAGTAAATCTTGCAGGAAGCACTGAAGAGATAACTAAGATGGTAATTATAAGGAGTTGATGATGATAATATTATGAAAAGCATAAATTTGTTTCAGTTCTTTAGAGAAGAATAAGAAGTTGGGAACAAACTCAGGCCTGTGATATTCAGTGTGTGAGTGAGCAGTAGCTGATTGCCACCTGTGCGTTAGTGAAAACTGTTCCCTCTTACACGCTGATTAAATAGTGTGTATACATCTCTGCGTTATCGTTAGTTAGAAGCAGTAAATAGTAGGGTTTTTCTGGGTCCTCTAATATCGATATCTGTTTACTGGTGATGTTGTTATTACGAACAACATTGAGATACTGCAACGCTCTAATTAAATCCAGACAGTTCAGGTGTAAAATTTAAAATTGATTCAGCAGTCTCCTGGTGAGAAGATTATACTCTTTTGTTATTCTCTGCTACGTAACGTACCATAATTCTGTTGCCAAATGGTTATGTGTTAGGATGAACTATTTTATGACAGTTTGGCTCTAAGCAAAACTATAACTCTGCCTAGATTGTGGGAAGGAGATTGCATTCAAACGTCCTCTCTGAATCCACACGCAACCTTATAAATGCTTGAGCCTCCAAGCCATATTCATCCCTGTGCATGGCTGTTGTTGCCTTGTGATGCATGTAATCTTGATTTCTCTGGGCGGTTTTGTCACTAATTTCTACTATAGGAAAAATTTCTTGAAATATATTTTTCTTTTCTCATTAGCTTATTAGTAGTCAGAATATGTGTAATCTTAATAAACCTTCTTCAAAGGTTTTACTTTGAGATTCTCTCTTGTGCCCTGTGGATATACAAGGAAGAATTGTCTGTTAAATTGTGTACTTGCAAAGTCAGTTTGAAATAACATGATTTCAACAATAAGTTTACACTTTAAATGAGGAGGTACAAACCCTGTAGGATTTAATATGTGCGTATATATATGTTTATTTCAGGGCAACATGGTTGAGATGTGGATGTCACTAAACTTTCTTAGCCCCTGGCACTGAGCTCAAGGATATTTAAACTGGAGCCAGTTATGATAACCCTTGTCCAGGTGGGGAAACTGGAGCTGATGGGAGCGGCAGTCACGCTGTAGAAGCTGCATGCCCCAGCACTAACGCTGTGCCCCTTCCTTGAATAACCTCGGGTGTTGGGGGAAGATGGGCAGCTCCTACTGAGACTGACTTCTGGCTTTTTAAGCAACTAGTTCCCATCTCTCTCTCCTGCTGCTCCTCATTCTCACCCTTTGCCACTTAGGACGGCAACGGTACTGCAGTGAAAGGTAAGAGCGTTGTGCCATGGTCAGCATAGTAGTATTCAGGTTGGAAAAGACCTTTGAGATGATTTAGTCCCAAATAACTTTAAGAAGAACGTTTATGATGCAGAAACTTGATGGCTTCTCCCCCATGAAGTGGTTTTCCAAGGCTGTTGCTGCCGGAGCGTGGAAACCTGCCCTGCCAGCGTGTACTTCTCACCAGAACAGCCTTACGGGCAGCAGTGCCCGCTGCAGTCAGGCTTATTCCATGTCATCTGTAATTTAGCTGGATCTCTCTTTGCCTTGGCACTTCCTCTAGAAGACAGGTTTGTCCTTTATAATTCCTGGCATACTCATCAAAACACATGTGTATTTATATTCTTTATAAATTGGAAAACACTTGACTGAGGAAAAAACCGTGTGGAACAGGGTAGGGCTCACTTTCATATGACTGAACACACAACACAACTGTCAGCTTTTCGTTAGAGGACAGTGGGTTCAGGGACTGCCAATTTGTGTTTACCCGCAGGCACTCGTTTCTCCCAGGTCCATCACGCTCCTGGCAGGGAGTAGATGTAGAACTGAGCGAATCATCCAGAGATAGATCAGGATCTGATCGTCCAGAGGGCTCAGGATCATCCTTCAGCTTTTCCTCTCTCCTGTGATACCTGGTGTGTGATGGGGCTCGTACATAGCATAATGAAGAAGCTTGCATTTTTCATTCGATTGGAGAATGTTTAACAAAACTTGCCATTCTGCTGTCTCCTTAAACTGTTGTTAACTAGTTGATAATTGCATTTAACAAGGTACTTAGGAGTCAAAGGGGAGAACACCAAGACTCCAATTGTAACCTGATTGACTGCAACACTTTAACATTCACTGGAAGTTCTTACTTGCCTTGTTGTCTTTTATCTTTGTTAGACTGGGATTTAAATATAGATAGTCTCTACCATAGCTTTTAGCTGCCTTTGGGTAATTTTCGCCTTTTCCTTGGGGTGTATTGAACGGCAACAGGTAATGTAGCATTTCTCTTGGTAATAAAATATTCTAAATCTTATTGAGCACATCCCTTTTTCTTTATTTATTTTATATTTTTTGTTACTGGGGTTTCTTCTGAAATACTATCCATAGGACATAATTAACTTCAAACATCTGTATTCTTCCATGTTTGTCTTTTTGATACCTGCCTAGTGGCAAAGCAGGACCTTGGAACAGGATTCATACGTATTTTCCGCTCATGCTTTGTTATACACATTGCCAGAATCTAACTAGTACTTCAGGGGTTTCAATAGCCATCTTAGAAAACAGAGAAATTAGAAGTAGAAACTACAGTAGATGTCTTTGCTCATACCAGTTCAAGATTTCTCCTTGCGGTACTGGTATTTTGAAGTCCATTGTTTTAGTTTTCACACACCCACATAAAGAGCCTGTAGCTATCAGAAAATGATCAGGTATTTTCAGTAAATTAAATATAGGCTTGTGTGTGTTTGTTTGGGTGTTTTTATAAATCTTGCATTACTCTTTGACATTTATTCCCAGTCTTCCTATCTTGTGTTCCTTACTCTTTTCCATGAAGACTGTCCTCCTTTCTCTTCATTGACAATGCTTTGCTAATGTTTTTCAGTGTTCAGGGGTCTTCAGTACTCAGATCAGCACAGATTAAAAGCACCTCTCTCCTGGCTTCCCTTCATCTCATTCATACCTTCCCAATTTGTTGTCTAAAGAAAACATTACTGACAGAGGTGCCCTTTTCTCCTACTCCTGGGGCTTTGTCACCCATCTTCAGTGATTTTGGACCTTCATTTTGCTCCTTCAGCACTTCAGCCTTCTGCTCTTTTGTTTTCTCCAAGTTCTGCCTTGTTTTCATTGCATCTGTTGGTATCTGTGGCCAGCTTTCTTTTTCTCTGTAAAATCCTTACTACAGCATAATATTTGTTTCTGGCTTTGACCCTGATGGGATTATCTGTGTGAGCAGGAAGATTTATGCTAATAAATATTTGTAAGAACAAAATGGTCACCTGTATGGATCAGGTTCTTAAAGGATTAGTTTTTAATTCAATTTTTTTTTTTAAAATTAGAACTATCCAGTCCATTACTAGACGCAACTAGAGTGAAATCATGATTCCAGTGAAGCCAGTGAGAGATGTTGTGGTTGTCAGCTGGGGCAGAACTTCCCACCCTGCATTTCTTTCTAGTGGTTTGAGAAGACTCACAAATTTCTGTCCAAAGATTTTAATTTAGATTTAGCCAGGGCTCTGCTACACTATTGTATGAGTGATGATTGAAAGCAATGGAATGTCTTTTTAAACCTAAGCACCGGTGTGAGGTTTTTAATAGAAGCCTGTTAGTTCCCTGTTTGCCAGGAACTGTTTTGCATTATACACGTCAGGTATGTTTCCACACTCCATCCGTTCTTCTTTTCCTGGAATTCATACTTTATATGCTGCAAGTTATCTCCATTATGATGGGGTACGATGAGCTTTTAATAATTTTTATTTGCAATTTTGAGATATCTCACAAAGCCTAAAGAATTTAGCTGAACTTTAATAGAAGAGTTTAGCATTTGTAATCCATAATTTATTTCAAGAACTTGGTGTAAGAAATGTTAACATTTATAGACGTGAAACTTCTGAGTATGTGGTTTTCTTCTCAGCCACGTAAAAGCGCAGTTAGCACATCAGCTGCACAATCCAGTACCATGTTATTTTAGAATCGGGGGGGGAATAGCATGTCATTTATGTGTCAGTATAATGAAAGACACAAAATGCCCTAGCACAAAGGGAAGGGAATTTCACTGTAAGCTAGCAGTTTTCTCCTACTGAATTGACACAGTTTCTTTAAAATGTGGCTTGCTGACTGGTTTTTCAATAGTTTCATTGGCTTTTGTAAACCACATTAATTCACTGTCTTAAAATACCTTTCTTTTCTATGGATTCTCTTTACAGACCATACGGAAAGGAAGTACAAATTAAAGTAGTTTTGTTTTCTATGTCAGTAAAAATGATTTTCTGTTAAAAACAATTTAATTGTGGCCTTTTTTCTTTGAAATTGAAACAAAGTTCCAGACCCATCTCTTTGAATGCTGTATGCAAATATGTTCTGCCTTTGTTAAATCTGCTATTGAAATTGCTTGTAGGGGAAACCTGAATATCAGAACTGAAATTCCCTGAAAATAGATCTCTGAATAGTCCCTTAAGGGAGACTACAATTTGGCTATCAAGAAAATAATCATTACTGTATACCTCCCAGGGAAGTTATTAAAACTTTGTTTCTGAAAGGTAGTAATTCTTGGATTGATGGAGCTTTACTTTTATCTTACAAGTACTAATGTGGCATCAGAATATTTCTAAATTCAGTGAAGTTGCTTTTGGTTTGCGATGAAATGAGAATTGGATTCTCAGAATTCTCATGCTCATTAGATAATTTACAAAAATGTTCTGTTTTACTAATAGTACAGTTTCAAGAGAAAATATTTGCTGTACTTGATTATTGTTCCTAAATAATAGTAAGTTGATTACTGTTTTCAGATAGCATGCAAAGAAAGTGGAATTGCTAGGCGTAGGGTGAGTATTAAGAAACATAATAGGACTCGCCTGGGTCTGAGTATGCTGCAGTCTCTCAAGTATGTTGTGCTGGAGGCTCAAGCCTCCAGTCACGTTGGCATCCCTCTACTGGATTCACTCCAGTTTGTCCATGTCTATCTGGAGACATCCGTCCGAAACTGGACACGGTACCCCGGCTGTGTTCTCACAAGGGCTGGGCAGAGGGGAGTTATCACTGCCTCAAACTATTGCTGCAGATACAGAACAGTATATGCTTGGCTGCTTTACTACAAGGACGAGCTTTTGTCTCGTGTTCAACGTACATCCACCACAACCCCGTACTCCCCGTGACTTCATCCCTGTCCGTTTCTGCAAAGCTGCTCCACTAGTCAGTCCAAGACCAATCCTGCAATGTTTTATAGATAATTTGCATCTGAAGTGCAAGAATTTGCACATGCTTTGATTTAAATTTCATGAGATTTCTGTCAGCATGTGTTTCCAGCCTGCCAGGTTCCCTCTGAGCAGCAGCCCTACCCAGGAGCATGCTGACAGCTCACCCCAGTGTGGCTGCAGACTTGCTGAGGATGTGTCCAGGTCCATCATCCCGGTCATGAATAAAGAGGGTGAATAGTCTGAGCCCCATGGCTAACCCTGAGGGAGTGCCACTTCTGACTCGATGCCAGCTGGACTTTATGCTGCTGATCGCACCCCCTGAACTTGGTGGACCAGGTAACTTCTCACCCTTCTTTATAAACCGCATCTCTTACCCTGACTGTATGAATACTGGAGGTTTGCCCCGACCTACAGGGGCTCAGGTGAAATAACTGATTGTCCCTTGTTGTAAAAGATTGGGTTGGATTTAGAAAGTAACTCCTCCTCTTTAAGAGTGTTAAAACATGTGGAGCCCTCAAGCCTTGCTTTGCGTAAGGGGAGGTTTCTGCCCCTGCAAGCCGTGAGGATATGCACAAAGCTGTCTGCAAAGTCTAACGTCACAAGTTACTGTGTAGATTGTGGGCTAGGAATGGCAGTGCTGAGTCTCCAGGAACCATAATGGCATCCATCTAGGAGCTGCTGGTACTTGAAGATTCCGAGTGAAAGGCCTGTGATCCCTGTAAATTGTGGGTTGTGATTGTCGCTGGAATCAGGGTTGCACTTTTGTGGAGCTGTGCTGCCCCTTAGGGATCCTTGCAGGAAATTCCACCTCTTGAGTACCAGGGAAAAAGTAGGGGCTCCCACAAATAGGTGCCAGTTAAACCCAAATTCCTTATGTTCACTGGGGAATTGACCAGTTAGGAGGACGCTCCTCATACTGGACACGAAGTGCTGCTGGAACCTCTGCCATCGATCCATTGCAGGAAAACATCCAATTGTAAGCCTAACGCTGGTGTCTAGACTGGCAAAATTTCATCGGCAGGTTTGCACTTGAAAAGTGGATGGGTTGAAATAGCTCTGCTTCTGAGTGCCATTTGTGCACGGGAAATGGGAATGAGGAGCTTGAACATTTTAGAGAGCGTCAAAAAAAGTACACAAAGTACGTTTGAAGATACCTGCTTTGCTATTTAATTTTACCTCTCTTAGAAATTATTCTCATTGCAGGTGGATATGTCAAGAAAGGAAAAAGTAAAAAATATCTAACTGTATTAGCACAACGTGCATAGCGGGTTTTGAAAGGTGATGTATTGACTCAGTAGTGGGTTTATCCTAAGGTCTGGAAGAACAGAATTCTAGCCCATTAAATGTGACATGAAATCATGTACTGTTAGAGCTTTATAGTAGTGAGTACCATCTCAGCTTCTTGATTTGCTGTCAGTGATATTCCCTGCCTGTTCTGGTATAGATGAACCACCCCAAACCTTATTTCTCTCATCTTCACCATCCTATTTCTATACCTGTTACCATTTGCTCCTCTCTACCTAACCTTGCGTCCCCATCTGTTTCTGCTCTGATGTTGCAAGACACCATCTAGTGCTTGCATTACTCAATTCGATTCTTTTAAGGACAGAACAACTGTTGCATCAAGCCTGTGAGACCTTTCAGATGGCCTAAGAGATGAGGTTTGTTTTCATGTTTCAATCCATCCTACACAGCACCATGCTTACAGAAGAAGAAGTTGTCCATTGTCTTGTCCTACTTATATATTTTTGTAATATTTAAATATTTACAGGTGTGCATACATAAGAGAGAAACTGTAGGGAAATTCCATTAACATTTTCTGAAATGTAATTTGTTTCCTATTAACCTAGGGGAAGAAATTAATGAAAAATTACTGTGTTAAGCTCAGAAATAAGTTTTCTGGAAATGAAGCATTTGCGTTTTTTATATATTTATTGAATATTTAGGACACCAGCCCACTGCTCTAGGCACTGTGGAATAGTTGGAAAACACAGATTTCTGTGTTAAATGTCTCCCATCCAACTTGCAATTGAATTTTTTAAAAAGTTTACAAAATGAATGAGAAATTGCTAATACTGTCTATTTATTCTCTCCTGCCGTAGACAATTGCGTGAGGCCTGACACTAGAATCCCCTGAGCACTGGCCAGAAAAACACGATTCTGATTTGTGTGAGATATGAGGATGCTCTCTAATCATACCTCTCTAGTGTACCAGATTTGGTGTGACACGTAGCAGTTTTCTCACCCTGCACAGTTCTGCTGCCACTGTGCTGTGTGGCCACAAAGCCTCCTGCATCCCTCCCAAGAGTTAGGCCATCGCCTTCCTCATCTTCAGCCTGCAAGGAATGCTCTCCCAGCATGTCGCGTGTAGTTGAACTGTTTCCTCCGAGCAGTATAAATGAGTTTGTGCCTCAGGATCATTCTGTGGCACCTGTGTCCAGCACTGGCATGAATATGTTAGTGATCCTGTGTCAGGTATCAATAAATGATGGGGGAAAAACTACCAAACAGGCCTTTTGAGGGCTGGAAACAACCTGTATATGTATATGCACCTTGCTGAAGAAAACGTTCCTTGCAGAATCCAAAATACTACATTTCTTTCTCTCTCTGACACAGACACCTCAGTTTTACGGGTATTCCTTTGTTAAGAATGGTGTGACTCCAACAGGCTCCTCTATAGGTTATATGCAAAACAATCTTTTTCTTTTTCTCTTAGGACATGTAAAATCAAGTGTAGAGCTAACACGAAAGGAGGAATGGTCTTTGGGGTTGCTTAGCCTGGTATTGGTGGGTTAAACCAGCCTCTGTTGCTGGGCCTCGGTAGTGGTTTGCTTAAATTCATGCAAGACTGCTAGAAAATAGATTTCTTTTATGTGTGTGTGTATATGCATATAAATAACATAATATTTTAGCAGAGAAATTAGCTGTTACGGCAGTGTCAGGGTACAGGACAGAGAACTTTTGTATCTCTCATTCTGAGGGGTTTTTTCCTACTCTGATCATTTGTCGCTCGTGTCAATTGCTGTGAAACACAGTTCCATCTTTCCGATATTACTTGGTAAGCCTACCTTTTCCTCAAGTCTTTCTTGTAAAAAGAAAAAACTGTCAGGGTTTTGTTTATTTGAAAAATTGCCCTTTTCACATTCCTTGTCTTGGCGACTTTCTGCTCAAGTATCTGTCGGTGTGTCCTTTATGCACTGATTGCACAGAGATTTCATTCTGTATTTGAAATGGACTCTGTCTTCTCCCTCTGTCCCTATGTTTGTGGTGTAGCTGCTACTTCTGCAGCAGAGACTCCTTGGGAAAAGGACGTTTTATAACTCCTATTCTCACCTTTTGGGGTATGGTAGAAAAAATTCTGTAAATGTGTATCCAGCATTTCTTTCACACTCACCCATTAAGACATGGGAAAATGTGAAAAACATGTGATCCATAAAGTAACCTGGCAGATGGAAACGGCAGCATTTGTTTATTCATAGGATTCTTTACGCTGAGCCTTTTCACTTCAAAGGGAATTGTAAATCAACCAACCCTCCCATCATTTGATAATTTAAACGCAGACAGCAGAAGAGACCAGACTTGCAAAACTTAATTAGGAGTTTTGTCAGAATCTCTTGCAGCCAATCCAAGGTAAAACTGTATTTCACTACTGATTTCTTTGTTTGCACATCTCAGAAGGAAAAAAAAAAAAAAAAAGACTTTGGAAGTTGGTTTGTGTTAAATATTTCTGCTTCACTTTTCCCATGGAAGCATGATCTAGAATACTTCAGGGAGGAAAAAGATGAGTATCAAGAGAAAAGTTATGAAACTAGAAGTGTGTCGACAAGAATTTGTAGCACAAAATGTGTTTAGATCTGGATAGTGCTGCTGCATCTCTAGTTCATTCCTTTCTAGCTTATTCTCTGTCCCTAGCTGGTAAGTGCGGTTGATGAGCACCTTGATGGCTTGTCCACTACCTTACTGCTTTTGAAAGGTGTGGGAATAGTGTTCCGTTCAGTAAGTCAATTGTGCCATCTGGTGATTGCTGATGTACCTGTGGGGTCATTGCTTTGACGAAATTTGGACCTTTGGAGGGGCTGCGGGGAAGGAATTTCCTGCTGTCTTTACTCGTCCTCCTTGTTTCTAGTGATAGGACCTTTGTTGTATATTATACTGCACTCAAGGATTTGATTTTGAGGTGCCACCTCAGGCTTTTACAGCAGACTCAACACCTGCAAAGACACCGAGGTGCCTCAGGATGAGCTTTACTAGTCTGTTCCAACCGATTCTTTGCTCCCACTGAATAGTTATGATGTTTATGAACTGCGGCCCAGTGGCTCACAGCCTTGTAGCCTTCTTAGAGCTAAAACTTTCTACCTCCCCTTTTTCCTTTCGCTCTCCAGTTCCTCTGTCACTCTACACACATACATGATTTCTTTCTGTGTTGTCCACCCAAATGCCACTCCTGGTGCCTTTGTGCTCCCAGTGTTCCTCCTGCTGTGCCGCTGCTCTTGTCTCCTCCTCAAACAGCTTCATCAGACTGGAGTAGCATGGGAGCTACGCTATTCCTTGCTTCTTTTAGGCAGGAATATTTGATACAGGGTAGCGTTCCTAATAATGCACAGCAGCAAAATAGATACTATTTTTTCCTTTCCAGCAGCGGGTAAGGCTCTTTTTAAGGCAACCAGCCGTTTAGTACTGCATCTTCAAGAGGATTCTTTGTCCTCCTTGTGCAATCCTGTCCTCTCCGTGGTAGGTATCTGTGCACCGCGTAGAAGCTGTAAAAGTCCGAGTTGAGCACAGAGGGCTAGCGTGGTGCTGGCTCATGTCTCCAGTGCCCCTTGGTGTGCTCAGCTGCACTTACTTGCTTGGTTTGGGGGAAGGATGCGAGGAGGAGGAAGCTCAGGCAAGCCAGAGTGATGTTCGTCTAACCTTAGGACAGCTTTTTCACTTGTCAGGCAGAGACACAGTTGTTTAATTAAATGTCAAGGACGGTGGGATAAAATGGCAAAAATGATCGTGTCTTTCCCATGTGGGGTGTACGAAATCAGGTGCCTGTGTTTAAAAAAGGCCTCCAGTCCCAAATGTACCTAATTTGTCACGGGCCACAGCCAACTCCGGGGCTCTGCCATGGCAGATGGGTGGTGAAGGAAGGGATTTCAGGCAAGGTGCTCAAACAGTCCTGTACCTGTACCTGTACCCTCGAAACTACAGGGGCTTTAATAGTCATTGTAGAGACCTGTTTCTCTACAGGAGGAGTTTGATCATCCTCTGCTCCAGTGGGGAAAGCTGCGGTGTTTCCCTTGAGCAAGCTTTTCAAAACATCTCCATTGAAATTAAATTTTTGATTTGCTGCTACCAGTTACAGAAAGAGGAAAATGGTTCTTTTTGCAAACAAATGTAAGAAAATTACATTTAAAATTGTAATGCCCCCAAAGGAAAAGATATCTGTGCTGTATTGTTTAGAGGGCTATGTCTCAGCATGGTATCCAGTTCTCAGTATTAGAATGACTCTCTCGCGGTTCTCCTGGCCTCTAAACAAGGTTGCTACATAGTTTGGGGAGAATATAGAAGTCTGCTCTTCCATTGCTGTCTCTGGCTATAAGTCATAGTGAAAACCACATGTATGAAGTATGTGTGCCATGTAGATATGAAGAGAGAAATTTGAATTCTTGGGTAGTGTGGCACTTAAAAATGCTGAGCAAATTCCCTGTTGCAGGCAGTGTGAAGAACCAGTATATGTGTGGGGAGAAACGTGCACCAGAAGAAACAGAGATACAGGGTTCAGTAAGTGGATGTTTTTAGAAGTATATACTGATATCTGTAAAAGCAGATCAAGAAGGCTATCTTCTGGGAGAACAGTGAGTAGCTACACTACAGTGACAGATGTTAAAACTGTAACAACTCTCTGCATTTTATTTTCTAATTTTGGAGAGCGTCATGGGTGGGCCTGTATTTCCAGTGAGGGCCTTAGCTTAGTTCTTAGAATAATGTTTTGAGTTTAAATAAGAAGGAAGGAAGCAGCTAGTACCTCTAGCTGCACAAACAAGTCATTCAGTGGACCTGAACTGTCTGTATTTAAGCACAGGATCAGTGGAACATCGCAGCATGTGTGTCACTGGTGCAGCGTGTCTGCCAGTCTTGCTTTTCATGGTGTAGTTTTGCCTTAACCTTCTATAGGACTTCTTGCCTTGAGTTGGTGCAGTCGTGGTGTTACGTGGGGAGAAGCCCAACACTCTGAAGCAGTGGCCTCAGAATAATTTCAGAAAGCCTTTTAGGAAGATGGTTTTATGGTATTCTTGCAGGAAACTATCACAGGGCCCTTGTAAAAAATGTCAAAGACGTCTTAAACCTTTCTGGCTTCCCTCGAAAAGGAATAATCAGCTCTCGGTAACAAGACATAGCAACAGGAAAGACAGCAGCTGTACCTGTAGTTTAGCGGAGAGGACCACAGCTCACAGCAGCCTGAGCACCAGCAGGTGATGAAGATGCCCAGCTTGAAGCTCTGCACACAGCTGTGGCTGGTGGGACGGTGTGTCGCTGCCATGGATGCTGCCTGAGCTACGGCTGCTGAAATCTGTGTACTTCCAGTGCATTTATGCATTTCTTTTGCTTGTGGTTAGCTAATTAATAATTTGCATTAGTTATGGGGAGGGGGTTTACAGAGTGGTGAGTTAATACTTCATTTATATTAAAGAGCAACATGATTGATGTGCTAATTACATGGATACTTGTTCTTGGTATTCTACTTTATTATATACAAATATGAAGGCCAGCTGCAATAGCAAGCTCTGGTAATGTATGTGCACACATGAACAAGGGCAAGATGTATTTTTCAGGTCCATAAACCATATGTTTTTTTCCACTGTGTACAAATCGGAGAAGAACTGGAATATCTTCTAACGGGATATGAGGGAACTGGGAATTGGGGCTTGTAAGTGCCAAGTGCACAGAAGAGCAGTTGATACCAATGCAGCAAGTGATAGAAGTACACAGGGCAGTGGTTAAGCTTGAGGATGTAATTAATCCTTCTGACACCAAAATAAATTGCTCTAGTTTGTTGTTCAGCTCTGCTTTGTGGAGCTAATTGTGTGCGTAAAGTTATGCATGTAAGTTGAGTGTTTGACTTCATTACAATCAAAAGCTAAAGCGCAAGGCAGGATCATATTTTAAAATATCACAGCGACACTCCCTTTTGGTATCTCCCTCAATTATCCTTGTTCTTCCAAGTTTGCTCTTATTCAGAACACTTGAATTTGTACAAAGAGCCCTAACTCCACTATTGGGCTTGTTATGTGCAGGAGTAGATCCTAAATAGAGTATTATAAAGCTCTGCTGTTATATACTCATGTACACACATAATGTCTGATTTATTATTTTTAAGAGATATTTCAGTTGTGGTTTAACAGACTAACATATTTTGGTACAGCTACCCTCTACGTTTGCTTACTTGTAAAGCCTTAATGGCTGGTGTACATTTATTTGTCCAGGTTTGCAGGGGTAAAATAAACTAGACCAGATATATTTCAGAAGCTTTAAAACCAGTTTAAAGTAGATGTTTCTATAAATCCCTATTTTATTACTGTAAGTGCAGCTATTTCATGGAATAGGACGTAGGGTATTGTTTCCTTTTGCACTGCTGCAAGGTACACACAGCTGATCAGTGGCATTTATGGAGGGAGAATTGAGCACATTAAGCAACTGTTTGCACAGTGCTATATGCTGAAATACTAAGTCAGTCCAAATTCCCATGAACTTTAATGGTATTTTTTTTCTGCTAAACAATTCTCTGTACAAGTCCCATTAAATGAACAAAGGATTTCTATTGATTGCGTTAGTTTCAGCATCTGGCTGCAGGGATTCAGGCATGAATGCTGCAAAACTCTATCCCTGTTAGATGCAAAGGAGAGGAATATTTTGGCGTGTAAAGAAATCTCTTGATGTTAGAGAGATTCCTGTGGCTACAGCTGCAAACACCACTTTGAGAGCACACCTCTTCCTGACCACTTGCAAGCTGTAAATGAGACTGATGGATAAAAATGAATTTGTTGGAACAGACTCTCCTTTTTTCAAGCCAAGTAAGAAATTTTGCAGAACTGGGCCCTGGGCTTGCTATGGATGTTCCTTTGGATGTTTTTGGTGCGGACTGGGGAAAAAAAAAAAGGAGTTCAACATCTCCTTTGCTGGCATGATGAACTTCCATAGCAAACTGCTCTGCTCTGCATAACGCAATGCTGAAGGGCCACGTGGGAGCGAGGAGCGTGCCTCTCACCTCTGCTTGCTAAGCCGCTCTTCAGTACCGGTGTAGCTCTTTTACTGACTGAGACTCTACTTCCAGCTCTCTGTAGCTATTATGAGAGATTTTTGTCTGTACAGCTGCCATTTTGATATCAAGAGTTTAAGCTGTTCATGCTCAGAACGTCTCCTTTATCAGCCCACGTGGTAGGGGAACTGATGAGGCTCCTTTTAGATGAGTATAGCTTTATAGGGAGCAGCTGCCCTACAATCTATTGTTTGCTTTGATTTTTTGGATGTTTGTCTAGTGGATATTATTATTTGTTCACGGTTTTGTTTGTTTTTTAAGTTAGGTGGTTTTTAATTAGAAAATAAAACAATATTCATATTAAAATTGAACTTAATATGAAGTATTCTGCCAAATTGGAGTAACTAATGATAATAAAAATAGTCCATGTAATTTCTGATTTAATGATTTAAACTCTTATGTTTCTGCATCTGTAACATTAGAGCAGAATCTGTTGTGTTGTTTTTGTTTCAAGCAATCTGCTTTGAAGTCTTCTATAGGAAGTGTTATTCAGTGCTTTTAGGATTATACTAATCTAAGATGTGCATCATTAGTTTTCCTACTACATGGAATTAAAAAAAAAGCCAGCGATGATCTTTAAACTGCATTTTGCACTTCTACAATTACCATATCGATGATTTTTTTTCGATTATAAATAGACTATAGATTTCTGTTGTGCTCTCTACTTCCTAACAGTTCTTAAATTTACAATAATACTGAGCTTTCAATAGGCAAGAGAGGGAGCTCAGTCTGCAATATGTATTGATCAAGTGTAAGTGTAACATACAGATGTTAGAATTTGTGAGAGAGCTACACATGTACTATACTTGATCAGCTAGTTTTGTAAAGCTGCTCAAGAATTGGCTTGTAGGTTGCCAGGTTTTAGTTAGTACAAAGGGATTATTTTTAGTGATACAAAATATTCTGATATTTTGAGTTTAGAGGAACCCGGGGTTTGCACTTTTAAAAAAACCAACTAGCATGATATCTGGAGATACTCTAAAGATGTCATGCATATAGGTACTGCTCAAAAATCTACAGACTCGTCAGTGACTGAGTGGGCAGTTGGTGGGTATCCTAACATTTCATCCAGAAGGATTAGCCAAAGCAGCTGTTGGCAACCTTTCATATGTTGCATGCCAGATTCTGTTCACTCAATAGCCAATGTCAACATCTTGGTAAAAATATGCAGCAGTGCAGATATGCTTATTTTCAAAAGGAAATGATTCTTTGAGGTTGCGCTTCATACCTTTGCTTCATTAGAAACAACAAAATATTCTATGATTTTATGATCTCACAGCTACATACATGACATTTTCTGAATGACTTGTGCAAAGTGCAGTGCTCTGGTTCATCTCTTTCTTGAGGACACCATTAGTCTTGATCACCATTTTTACGGAATAGATGGCATAATATTTCTTTTAAGTGTAGTCTGTCTCATGTTAAAAATTCATAGTCCTTGGGCTCCTTAACGATACACGAATCTTTACACGTGTAAAAAATCAACTTTAGCAACATTGCGGGTGGGATTTTTTGGTAGCATTTGGTCAGATTCTCAGAGGTCCTTGGCACTCTGCAGGCCAGTACTGGTCTGCAAACCAAAGTTTAGGAATCAGGGGTTTTTTTTCTCTTTCATTAACAGGTACGTGATGCACATGCAGCAGGACACAAAATGGTGGCAGCAGAATGAAACTGAGGTGGTTTTAGCTCTTTTAAGACTCAGGTTATCAAACACCAAGAGAACTCTGTATCTCTTTCTATAAATGGGCTCCATGTTTTTCCATTTGGAGTCACACTTTTAATCGTGTGTATGTTTTTACCCTTCCAGCACAGTTCATGTAAGCACTGTTTCTGCAGGAGTGTGGCTTCTGGATGTTTGCCACAGACACCTCCAGCCAACAAAATGGTTGCATGGAGTGTTAGAAAATCTTCTTGGTACTGTACGGTACTCTGTTCAAGGAGGTTACTGGTAGCGAGGTAGTTAATAGGCCAATGCCGCAGCATAGCAGAAGGTTTAGCGTGTTGGGAGCATCATTTGCATTTGACTGTGACTTGGGAAAAGACATTTGATTCTTACTGTGCTTTGAATTCAATATTTGTATCTTGCATGACTCTGAGTCTTCAGAGATTTGTTTTGTAGATGTAAGTCTTGAAAAGCATCACGTTTTTAATGGCATAAAGACACCTTCCAGATAACTCCTGCAGCTTGACTATACGGCTCCCATACGTATCAGAGACTCATGCTTACCATCAGTAATATTTGATATGTATCTATTATGTCAAACTCTCCTGTCAGTCTTCTTTAATACATCTTTATAAAGGCTAGAACCAGCTTACTTAAGAATTTACAGGGCCTGGTGTCTTTTAATTTTGGGGTCTAAGGAGGATGTAGAGGAATACATGGCGATTGGGATATTTGATTATGAAGATGAGTATTCCGTGCAATAAATGTTCATTACAATAAATATTTTCAGGTTTTTGTCAAAATGTAAATGTTACATTCATTACTATACTATTGGGATGATGATGGTATAAATGGAACTTGTCTGAGAGAAAGGTGGGAAAGCAGGTCATTTAGTTTTCATAAAGAAACGTGGTCTGGGTCTCTTTAAGGTTGTTTTCCAGTATGGAAGAGCTTTGCTTTCTGCTTTCTTCCCCAAAAAGCCTGTGGACAGTAAATGGAGGGGGAGACAGGGAAAGAACTTTCCAAATACACCACGTAGAACATAGCAAATATTCTAGATACTCCATAGTGTTAAAGGGCTTAGCTTTGCCCAGTAGGGTGACATTTTTCTGCAGGTGATTGTAGGTAGTTCTATAGGAGAACCAGGAACTGCAAACAAAAAATAAATATGACTTGGTTCTTCCAAAGGAGCATGACTTTGTTCAAGTCTCACCGAACATTTTGGGCATTCTTAACCTCAGTTAATACTGTCTGTGAAGATCAATCCATGGAATTTTAATAATAATAATAATATCTAGTCTATCAGTCAGGTCTGTAATTCTATAAGTCAATTTTTTTTCTATGGGTATTCGCTCTCTGATACAGTAAACGGAGTATAATATGCAGCTGGAGAGTGAAGCTGGCCTAATTTTAAAGTAAAGCTCTGCAAAAACAAAAGGATAATTAAATATTGCAACAATTTAGCAGAGCAAATGGTGGCTTTTCTTGCATTTAAGATTTTAAAGTTGTTGTGTGCCTTTCTAAAGGCTAAGTTTTAGTAAAGCCAGTGTAATGGATTGGATGCAGGAGCCTCTTGGTTGAACTCCACAGCCTGCATTTCAGTTTGAGAATTTGCTTAGGAAATCAGTTCCGTTCAGCGTTTTCATTAGCAGTGACGGTGATGGAATACAGAATAGCTTATAAAATATGCAGATGACACCCAACTGTGAGGAGTTGAAAATACCTTTTTGTATCAGATCAGAATTCAAAATAAACTTGGCAAATTGGAGAGATGGTCTGAAATCAGTGCGATGAAATTCAATAAAGTGAAGTGCCATATGATATATTTAGGGGAAAGAATTCAGATGTACAAATGCAAGACAGGGACTACCTGTCAGGAGAGAAAATGAGTAATAAAGTCTACAGTGCAAACTAAGGAAATGTAATTTTGGAGTGTGTGAAGCGGGATGTGCTGTCTATAGTGTTGGGTAATTATTCGAAATTAGAGTTAGCGAGGTCTGACTTGACATATTGTACCCATGTCTGGTCATTACTTTAAAAAAAAAAGTTTAGAAAACTGCATCAGAGAACAACATTTGCCTAATTTAAGACATTAGTAGCAACCATCTCAGATATAAAGATTTTAAGACAAAAAAGTAGAGAGAAATTGTTCTCTCTGTTCCTGGGAGAAGAATTAAGGGAAATCTCTGTAATTTGCATTCAGAGTGGTGAGGGTTGTGTTTTCGCTTCTTGAAGTATGAACCTCAGAAAAACCCACCTAGAGGTGTTGCAGAATGTCCTTTTCAAGGAAAAGTTATACACATCTGTGCTGGGTGAATCCACACAACCCTTCCTTAGCACAAGGTGGGCTAGCTGATGCCTTTCAGCACGTTTTCTGTAATTCTCTGCTGGAGATGAGAGTAGAGCACATAGCTTGAAAACTTTTTCCCTTGAAAAGCCATGGAAAAGCTGAACAGCCTTTTTCAGTGGGGAAAGTGCCACAAGCTGCTCAGCAGAGCTTTGCAGGCCACCCGGGCTCTGCAGCCTTACAACTTCGGGCTCATGGGACTAGAGAATTACCGTGATGCTTTCTGAGCCTAAAATCCATTTCTGTCTCATACATATATGCCCAGTTATGAAGATTGTCAGAGGAGGAACATGATTTATAGTAAGCAACTTTGCTTCTTAGTCCTAACTGTGAAGAAACTATTTATTTATGTAACTTTCTTCCCACAAGAGTTTCCATTAATTCTGTTGATGGAAGCATTCTTCAGCATGACGGTACTGAAATAGAGCACGGAGCATAATACCCTTCCCTGCCTTCAAACAGGAAAAAGAAACACGGGAGGGGAAACTGACCTTGAAAAGTTAATACTTTGGTTTCTTATTAATGTAGAAATGTGAGTTGACAGTTTGATGCTCCAATTGCAAATTATTATTTTTAAATATTTTCTTCAATCAACCTTGATTAATTTAACAGAATTTACCAACTGGCAAGTTTCAAGTAGTTTTCTTTCCAGGCTTTTATGTACCACACCACTGCTCCTAATCATCTGTGAAAAAGCTGCCATGCAACAGAAGACTGGGAATTGCCAGCAGTAATGACGAAAACTAATTCAAACCAGACCACAGGTAGAAGCTTTTGTGAGAGCAATCTGCATCTTTTCAAGCTGGTCAAGCTAAAATTGCCTTTTAGAAAAGCTGTTTGTCTTTCATTACAAAGGAAGACAAGCTATTATCTCAGTGCCCAACAGGTACCTAATGCACAGGTCAAAAAATAGGCAAGGCTGTATATCAAACAGCGAGCTTTATGCAGGTTTGCCTCCATTGCCTATCCCTTTGCTTCTCTGCCCGTGAGGTGGGTCACAAGCACTGGTGCGGTGTGAAAACACACGGGCCGTTCCTTTGCCAAGGTTTGAGCATGGTCTAACCCTGGTTATTACCTGCAGTCTCTTCCCTGCTGCTCTGGAGAGTTGTCCTGTGAGCTGCGATCTCTTTCAGAATTGGCTTCAAGGCACTGCAGCTCTAAGCCTGCTATTTTGAAAGCTGTAATTTAATACTCATATGGGACTGCCTATCCCTAAAAGAAAGTGATGGAGCATGTTTCATAGAGGATGTGATAGCGAAAGATGAGTTACATGGTGATGGACAGTATGAATCATGGTATAAATCATTTCAGGCGAGGAAATACAGCTTCCACTTCAGAGGGAAGGTAGTAGGAAGGGACATCAATGTTTTAACAATTTAATTGCATCTACTTGTTTGTTGCTACTTTCATTCTCTCTTGTTTCTCTTTGGCTTAATTGCTTCTCCTTAAAGTATTCTGGGTACCTTGTAAGTTGGCTAAGCTTGAAAAATTGTTTCAGATACATATTAAATAAGAGCTTGAGAGCGACTGGAATCACAGGGAATGACTCCAGAACTGATTTTCTTTAAAGCACCCGCAGTCTTATAAAAAATACCCCAAACTATTTGATCTATCTTTTGTTCTATTCACAGCTTTGTCATCATCTAAACTGTATAACAATTTAAGTAAAATTTAAAAAGCAACTCCCAAACCCCTGCAGATTCTGCAGACTGAAAATAAACAGTGGCTGTCTCAGTGGAGTAAGGTCAGTTGCCTGCTGCTTTGGTTTAAGGCAGGTCAGAATCGCGCTGTTTCTGCACTGTGTAAGAGCTGACATTGTATAGACTCCGTGATTTTTTTTGGTTTTTTTTTTTTTTATTGGCCAACAGTAATTATCAACAACTTTGTAAGCAAAAAGAAGGAATGAATAAGTAAAGATTCTCTGAGAAGTGATTTAGATTCATGCCAGTTGTTATTTACAACCATTTTAGATCAAAGGCTTAACATTAGGTTGCAGAGGTTCACAGAACATGAGACTACAATGACAGAAACAATTTGCATGTTATTATATAGGTTCTAGAAAAATCCTTTTTCTCTGATCTGATTAAGGACTCTATCTTGAAAAGGATTGTGTATGTTTTTAAGTTAATACGCTGTGAAATCATCAGGACTCTTGGCAGCGCGTAATTCAGGAATGTGCGTACATCTCCAGAGGACTGAGACCTAAATAAAACACCTGCAGATCAACAGGATAGTTTTGAATTTTTCTAAAATTTGATGTAGGGCCAAACTTTGTTGATAAGAAAAGAATTGTTTTGTCTGGCCCAGCATGTACATAATGAGATCTAATGTGGTAAAACCTAGATAGGTTTCAACACTCGGCTAATCCATATTAACATGTTTTGGTAATTGCATGCAGAGTGGATAAACAGCAAGTGATCGAAGGCAGAGCATCACGAAATGGGCTTGATTAATTTATCGCTACAACTGTGTCTATATCTGTGAGCCTTTACAATGTGTTTAGTACAATTATTTGTGGAGGTGTTGTGTGTTGTATGGAGTGTTCCCTTTCTGAAGTAGTTTTTTGTTGAGAGGAGAGATGGTTTTGGCAAGTTAAAAAGTGTGAATTTATTCCACTTCTTTGCAAGACTAAAGTATATTTGCTACTACTATACAGCTAAGATGGAAGATTTTGTGTGCATGGTGAATAGAATAAGTACGTAAGCTAGCTTGATTATGAAGTCTTCTGGCCTTTTAGAGATACGGGTTTAAGCTTCTGGAAGACTATTTTCTAATTATTTTCTAAGGTACATAAGTCTGCAGTCTAGAAGGTTAACTTTAGGTATGTTGAGATCCTAGCAAGTTTTCTCCCTCCAGCATCCTGAGTCATAGGAGCTTGGGAAGCAGCCAGGAATTTCACTAGAAAGGATAGAGATTTTTGAGCATTGCTGTGAGTGAGATCTATCACTGAATTCCAGACGGGCATTTACATAAATGAAACAAAAGATACGAGCTTTGTGTTATGAGTGTTTTCCCCTACTTTCGTTGTTTTTCTGTTGTTCTTTGTTATTATTATTTTATTTATCCTTTTTTGTTTGTTTTAGCTTTTATTGTTTCTTTTGAAAACATTTTCCCCTTTTCCATTTTGTCATGTAAAGATAAATTTTAAGTCCTCAAACAGCAATGCAAAGCTTTTCAATTGTTCTACCTTTGCATAATAAAACCCTGAATTAAATGTCAGGGTTATAATTATTGCTGAAGTGCGCTGGCAGGTGAGACTGGATAACTCAAGCCAAGATAAAAAGGTGGTAGAATTAACTATATTAGAGAGACGTTGTTCAAAGAAGACATATTAGGGTAAGCTGTAGCAGGCAAAATGACTGATTAGGCTTTTGCGGTGTGTTTGGGTTTAATTTATTGGTGGCTTAATCTTGGCTGAGGGTCAAATGCCCACCCAGCTGCTCGCTCACTCCCTCTCCTTAGCAGGGCAGGAGGAGAAAACAGGCTGAGGAAGTGTGTGCCTCCAGATAAAACCCCACCACTGTCATGGGCAAAACAGGCTCGACTTGGGGAATATTAATTATTTATTGCCAATTAAAATAGATACAAGTAGCGAGAAACAAAGACAAACACAAAAGCGGTACCTTTCCTTCCTTCCTGCTCCGCAGCTCCACTTCACTCCTTCGCTGCAGACCCTGCCATGAGGGGCAGTTTCTGCTGCTCCTTCCTCCTCACACTTTTCTCCTGCTCTGGTGCAGGCTGGTCCCCATAGCTGCAGACCTTCAGGAGAAGTCTGCTCCAGCGGGGGCTCTCTGTGGGCCACAATTCCTGTCAGGAAAATCTGCTCCAGCATGGGCTGGCTGCAGGCGATGCAGGAGCTCCATGGCGCTGGAGTAGGTTTGCTCTAACCTTGGCTGGTGATTCTCACTTGTTTTGTTCCCTCCTTCTCTCCCTGTCCAGCATTTTCTGCTCTTTCCTCAGTGTGTTTTCCCCCTGGTTTCCCAGTGTCGCTGCTGGGCTGCGCCATATCCCACAGAGGGTCTGTGGCAGAGCTGGCTGGAGCCAGCAGGAACCGGCTGGAACCGGCCATGCAGCCCCTCAGCTGCCCTCAGAGGTGACGCTGCACCTCCTCATCTACACCCTGCACAAAATGCTTTTGTTTGCTTTTGGTTTTCCTCATTTTTACCACCACCGCGCCACCATTCTGTAGATAAAGAGGAAAAGAAGAGATCCGTGCTAAAAGGTATCACCAACAAAGGGATTAACTGGGTGTTCTCCTGTCGCTGCCTTGCTGCTCATGCAGAGAAAGGATTTTGCTGACTTTTGTGTGGTACTACTCGGCCTTTTTATTGATCTGAATTTTTTTTGTGGGGTCTTTTACCTGTCCTAACGTTAGATATTGCCCTTGATTATAATTAGATCCCTGGATCGTGGTCACAGAGGTGAGTAATCAGGGCCCATCCTCCTCAGGTAACCCCCACACCCAGGGCTGCACTGGCTGGTGGTGGATATATTGCCTCAAAAGCTACTGGGAACACAGGACACTGAAAAATGTGGTTAGGTCGTGCAATCTGCCCATCCATCACCACCGAGAATGTTCCTTGTGGTTTGGTTAATGTCTTGGGTCTCTATGTGACCGGGTAGTGACCAGTGAAATTGGGCCAAAGGAGGTTCTCCTCTCCCTCTATTCTGCCCTGGTGAGGCCACATCTGGAGTGTTCTGTCCAGGTCTGGGCTCCCCAGTTCAGGAGGGACAGGTTAATACTGGAGAGAGTCAAGGACATTTACAGATTCTTAGGCTTATAAGGCACAGCCCAGCAGTATGAATTAAGTATATGTGTATGAAGAATATCACTAATTTCAGCAGGACTGTTGATGTCGTCATATTTAGGCACATACTTGTTTTTGTTTAAGGCTGTAATCAGTAGCCATCCTCTAGAATTCAGTGTGTGTTATATTCTTGCCTTCAAAACCCGCTTCTGCTCTTCCATTCCAACGCACCTAGAGATTCTGATGGTGGAGAAAGAAATACCCGCAATTTCCCAATGGTTTATGTTATAAAACCTGAGGTTTTCAGCCCTTTATGACTTCAACCAAATGTAACTGCTCAGACTGAAATTCCCTGTGCTAGGTATTCTAAGTAAAGCCTGTTTTTTATTTAAGAAAATGTTAACTAAAATGTTTCTGCAACCAAGAAAAATGTGTTTGTTTTTTGGTGGTGTTCTGGTTTTTAATATTGAAGGAACTCTCCTGCTCTCGTCCTTTGGAGCAAGAAATGCAGCAGAAGAGCTTTCTGGTCTGAAAACAGCTACTGGCATTAACAATGTTCCTTTTTGCCAGTATCTGGGAATGCAAATAAACTTTGATCAAATAATGAAGTTCTAAAAATTACGTATCACAAGTGATATTCAGTACAATGCTGTATTAGATATTTGGCAGCTTAATGCTGTCTATATTAAGAACATACTTTTCCATATAACTCCTACATGTGAAACCATAGAAAACTGGATTTTGTCCTTGTTTCTGCCACAGAGCAATTGGGTGAGGCTGGACAGGCCACTTAGAGTGCTAAGTTGGTTGTTAATTTTGCATTCTTCATTCTGTAGTCTAATTTTTAGACTATTTTGGTTAGATTTTTATTTCTGGACTTTTCCTCTTCCTGCAATCTCCTGAGGTCTGCAGGAAGCTAGTAAAAAAAGCTGAATATGTGATGATTTTGTGAGATAATTTAGCCACTAAAACGATTTTAAAATTACGGGGGGTTTTGTATGCCTTACTGCCCTGCGTCTGTGCAGTTGGGTTTAACTGCTGTTACGTCTTAGCAGAGGTTTGAGGTGATGCTTTTATTGTTTTATCATTTCCCTTCACATGGAAGTACTGTCTGTTGTGCGTTGACTGAACCGGGGCTCAGTAGGAACATTGCTACCTTAGGACTCGAAGGAACCTCGAGACACCAACCAGTCCGTTCTGTTAACCACGATGGAAATCATCTATGTGGGTAATACGCGCTGAGAGCTTTAGGAACAGCCTAATGATGGCAGATGGCTGTCGGTTCCAGCGCTTCGGAAACCTTATTGCCAGAAAGTTTTCCTTTGCACCTCCCTGCAATCTCCCCTGCCTCAGAGCGCTGTAGTTCCTGTTTGTATCAAAACAAGCACACACCTAAGGCGCCGCAAACGGCTTTGGGTTTAACACTTTGTAACCCGAAAGTTGATTTTATACGTGTGAAATGATCGAGTGTCTGAGACTGAAAGTATTTTGCATCTGAAGATACCATATTTTTATTTATGATTCAGTCAAAATAAAGTAATCGATGATTGTTTTGGAAGCAAATTACTAGGGGCACTTAATATCTACCTTGGCATTGCTGAAGAGATGAGTGTCTTGTAGTGCCAGAATGAGTTGTGTAAACACTATAGTTATGTACTCAACAGCAGCAAATCTCTGACAGCTTTTGGTTGTGGGTTTTTATTTTCCTTTTCTTGGCCCAGTCTCCTCTGATCCCACTTCTATCCCAAAGGAGGAGGAGAAAACTAATGTTCCTATCACACATGTTCTATTATTGATTTCCATTCCAATCTACCCAAAGCCTTCTGTGCTGCAAATAATTAGACGCTGTGAACAGAGATGAAGCAAAAATCCATACAGTGCTGGATGGCCAGAAATGAAGACAAGGATGCCTAATTAATGTTGCATATAGAAGGGCTTTTGGATGAATGGGCTTCCCTTTCTCAGAAGCAGCTCAACTGGTTATGTCACAAATTTCCTGTTAATTAAATGGCATTCACTGTAAAAATGACATGGAGAAAAAAAAAAAACACTGGACAGGAGCAGGATTTTGGAAGAGCTTTCCAATTAAAAGCCTGTGAAAATAGACTTGTGGGCTTCATATTGATGGCAAGATACTTTCTTCCATATGGAATTCACTTTATGGATTGTCTCAAAGCTCTTCAGGAATGTTTAGTCACTGAAAAAGTTTGGATATTTCAAAAGCTGAACTGGAAGTATGTTAGGAGGGTTAAGGACAGGAAGAATGTTCCTTTGAGCTGCATCAGGATGGACTGGTGGAAAGCTTTCACAACAGGGATGCACTCTATTAAGAGCAGAAATAGTTTCTCCAAATACCACAGCGATGAAGTTGTTTCCAAAACAGAGAAATCCAGTCTTTTAACTGCATCGTAGCCCTGAATTGGTGGCTGAGCTTCCTGCAGTAGCACGTGCTGTCAGTGGTTTTGCAGAGGGCATCCACTTCTCCCTCTCTAGTCCTTCTGAATACACCCATGTTTCAATTTCCCTTGCCCATTCCCTTGCTACATCCAGAGGAGCTGAGGATCTTGTCGCTAGCAAGTAAAAGATACTCCTGCACTGGTCTCACTTTATACCAGGTGCGTGCTGGTGAGCAAGATCCTCTGTTTTAGAGGCTGAGAGAAGAGCATGTGTGGATTTATTTTTATAGTTATTAGCCCACTCATTTTTCTGGGAAGCTGGTCTCCTTTTTAGCACTCCCCAGAATAACGGTGTTACGAGCCTATGCATGCAGAGAACAGCAATGGGATTTTTGGCGTGTCAGCTCTCTCTGGTAGTGGAGGGATTCTGGGGGAGTTGTTCTCCTCCTGTAATTTGCAGGCCACTGGCGTGCCTTCTTTCAGCCTTTAATTCTCTCCTTTTATCTCTATTCCTTCCTTGCACTTTTAGATATCTGTTGTGGCCAATCTAAGTGATACGATTGCTCTCTGTGCATCTCTGGAGAATTTAAATAGCATCGTTCTCTCCTTCTCTTTTCTCCCTATAAATGCAAAGGAAATTTCTCTTCTTTAGACAAAGATAGAAAACTTTTTTTCTCTCTCTCCAAGAAACTAGAGAATGAATAAAACCCAGGCTCCTTGTTTGAGCAGATAAATTCAACTGATGAATCTGTAGGAATCTTCCTAGACTATACCCTAAACTGCAAGAATAGATGTGTTTTCTGATAAAAATCTAGTTGACAGAAATATGTTTATTAGCATGGATTTGATAGAGGGAATTATTTTCCCCAGTACAGTAGAAGCTGTGGTTCTGGTTTAGAAATTTGATTAAATAATTTTGAGTGCAGGAGAAAGGTACTATTAAAAAAGAGATTTTAATAATATAGCGCCTTCTAAGACCTCTCTTTTCCTCCCATTTGGCTGCTTAGCATCATCTCTCTCTACTCTCATTCTATTTAAATAAGCTTTTTTCTCTGCAAACTGTCAGGACTGATGCACAACTGAAGTAGGTGCGCACACAGGTTATGATTCCCCTCTCCATTGTTGCAATTTGATTCTGGACTCCAGACATAATCTATTTAAATAACCGGCTCCTGGGACGTAAGGTGACTCCTAGGTACTTATTGATGTCCCACAATTAGTAAAGCGTTACCGTAATTTAAATCAAACAACCAAACCCATATGAAATGCACTACTTGTTATCTTTCCAACAGATTTCTTTTCTTCCCTGGATCCATTTTAAGCTGCACTGCAGCTGCCAAATGAAAAATAAGCCTGGTTTTCAGTATAGGGGTATGATAAGTGTATGATTTCTGTTACATCCAATTGTGCTACATCAGAAAATGAAAACATGTAACACAGTTTGAATATTGAATTGAAATGGATTTTCTGACCTAGTCCCAGTGAACAGGTTCTAAAGCGATGGCAAAGACTGTAGCTCCTGGACTGTAATTATCATTTGAGTTATTTCTCAGTGGTAGGAGACTTTGGACGTGTGGGCACAATGGGTAAAAAAAATAAAGCAGAGTCTTTCTGTCCTTTTCCCCTTTGTCTATCAGTAGCAAACGGACAAACCAATGTTCCTGAAGTTATTTTGGGTGTGGGAGAAAGAGATTCACATGGTACAGCTTGTTTCTGTGTTGCCCTGTTGTGTGTTTGTAAGAACACAGTCAAACAAAATATTTTAAGTATTTGAGTATTGTAATCAACTGGAACTTCAAGACAGTGTGAAAAAAATCGTGGTTTCACAGAAGTCAGTTATGTTTTGTTGTTTTCTTCAGTAGCACCAGAAACTCATCTACATAGCATCTATTTTAAATTCTTATGAACACAGGAAGCATCACTGCTTGTTCAGTCCCTCCAGAATCAGTCCTCTGATTGTAGCTGTTGTCCTGAGTTAAACGAATCTCACTGCTGTGTGTTTCACATAAAATGGAATTGGTGCAGAATATAACCTGCCTGTCTTTTCTGTTGCAGCTTGGCTTTACATCCCCGAAAAGACATTGTAGTCACTGGCAGTGATGACCACCTCTGGAAAATGTGGGCTTTTCCTGATGGGAACATCATCATGACAGGTGAAGGTCACACTGATTGGCTTTCAGGCTGCTGCTTCCATCCAAGGTTAGTGCAAACAGTCCCCTGAACTACCACTAATCCCTCCTGGGGAGTACTTGTTTGCTCTTTCTTTGTTCACTGGCCTGCTTTGATGACTTTCTATTCTCAGTGTAACCCTGCGGTCTCTGCTGAATTTCCAAACATGTAGATAAATGTTCCTCTGGCTTTCAGTGTGTTGACTTAAGATTGATTGCTTTTAGTATTTTGTACATCTTCAACTTTGTCCACCTGCCAGTGCACGTAACAAGGAGTAATAAGCTTTTTAGGTTTCGCTGCATTCATTTTCTCCGTGTTCATGCACTATAACAAACACAACTCCATTATTAATAATACAGAAAAGTTGATTTCTTGTATTAGGCATTATTTGTCATATGACTAAGAGTATTTGAGTTTACCTAGAGAATAAGAATATGAGCTTTTCTTCTTTCTCTTTATACAGATTTGAAGTTGAATTAATAAATGAAAGTGAACATTGAAAATAAGAAATAAATATTTAAATTACAAGGGGAAATAGACCGAACATGAAGTAGATTTCTTGGTTGTTCAGTTGAAAAATAGAATGCCATTTTACTCTCAAAAAAAAAAAAATTCCGTTTGTTGAGACTTGAGTCTGTGTTAAAATGGTTTTGCATCACATTTGGGGGGCTGCAGTTGTAATAGAGTTCTTTACTGTTAATATAGTAAAGGTCTGCCATGCCACTTACCTGAGGTTCACTCACAAAAAGAGCATTATTAAACCTCCAACCTCGTATTTTCTTTGTATTTATTTTGTGAAGCAATATTAGCTTTTCCCTTCATGAGAAGGGAAAGTATCTATTTAATTTCATGGTTCCTCCTGATTTCTGATATTGTAATGAGTTAGCAAACGCACACACAGTCCTGTAAACACAATAAAATTCTCTCCCTCTTTTCAAAACCTCAAGAACATGGAGTCCTGCTTCCTTAAACATGCACTTACTCCTTTCTTGCGTCTCTTTCTCCTATGAAACATTGGCTTTTTCTTAAGATGCTTGTGTTTCACAGTGTTCACTTTTTCATGGGTATATCTTAGAAAGAATTTTATATATTTAAAAGAAGAGAATAATATTTGACTTTAATGACATATAATACAGGAGAACAGAAATGGAAAGCTCAGTGTCTTATATTAAGATGGTAGGAAATGTTTCCTGTTGTTGAATGACAGGTTCCGCAGAGTTTGTGAGCATGGTGGACCTCCGAAGTCTAACTTGCAGATAAACAGAAGGCTACCTTACCTCTTACCTGTTGTGAATATAAAACTCAGCACAGGGAAGGAAAGGGAAATACAATTAGAAGAGCGTGTTACCATTTATAAAGCTGCTGGGCATGCTAATCAGATTTCGATAATGCATTGTTACCATGACACCCACTGACTCAGAGAAGAAAAACTATTTTCTCATTAGTCTTTGACCAGAATACAGTCCTTTCAATAGGCTTTCTTATTTCTCATTCAATTATTGAAATTAAAATGAGTTGAGGTACATCATCATTCTCTTGCAGTAAAAATTGACTCCTGCTGAATGCTGTGGAGTGATTCAAAAGCACTGCTGTTAAAATATTGTCTTCTGTTACTGGATAAAATATATATAATGTGACAGAATACATTTAATCATACTTTTTTTCTTTCTTTCTTTTTTTGAGTATATATCACGTGTTCCAGAAGTAAAAATAATTAAATAAAAATGGAAAGTTCTCATAAAAAGTTTCTGGGATCAAATGTAGATAGCCTGTGGTTTTATTTCTGTTTGAAAGATTTAAAATGATGTTCATCCAAAAGTTGAAAAAAAAAAATTTTATGGCACTTGGTTATTAAATTGTGATCCAGAAATTTAGATGGAACTCCCACACTTCTACACTCTTTTCTTTTTGTCCTCTGTTAAATAATTTCTCTTCTCTGTTTCTGCTCTCCAGCTGTAAAATCAGGCTTAGAACAATCTTCAGCTCTGGTCTGAGAACTATCCGATGTGTAGGGACAGGACTCGTGTGCACACCCAGTCAGACACACCAGTCCACTTTAAATCATCTTTGGACAGCGTTAGAATAAACCAGATGCTGACACGTAGCGTGCTAATAATTTGAAGATAAACAAATCTAAAGTTATGATGTGAATTTAACTGATGCTTCTGCACACACCAATGACTTAAAATCCCAGAAATCCATTTTTACACTTTCACAGCGTACTGTTACTTGGACAGAGGTCTTTCTCATGGTTGTCTTTGTGCCACCACAGTGTAAATAGGGGTAAATTTCCAAGTTTTGTTGGTAGCTGTGAAGATCTATAATCTTCAAGGTAAAGGTCCTGTTGGGTTTATATATCTTTGGCTTCTCCAAGAGCAATGAGAGAATGTGGGTTGGTAGTAGGAACTTACCTGCATACAGTAAAAAGGTAGAGGTATGTTTTAGGCTGTGGACCTTGCCCAGTGATTGATATATGATAGTGATGAAGATTGTCATTTGAATCTTGCCCAGTACTGATGTCCAACAACATCCTCAAATATCATAATGCTATTAAGACTTAGGGGCAAAGGCCAAGGAATTTCTCAAGAGTTGTTGGATGGAGGGGATGGAGGAGTCTGGTTTTCCCCCTCACTGACAAGGTGTTTCATTCCACGATTATTTTGGCTTAAAAACACATCTTCTTCACATCTAGCAAAGTAGAGCGAGGAGAGGTTTGCTGAAGCTCTGAGGTCTGGTGGTGTATAACTTTTCACATTGTCTCCAGCGCTCTTTGGTCTGTACAAAGGGTCTCAGTCCCCTGTATGTTCTCCCCACACGGCAGTGACTCCCAGGACAATAGATGAAGGGGAGCAGATTAGCTCTGTGCACACGTGAGGAGAGCAGAACATCTTTGTCATGATGTTCTTTTCAGATCTGAGAGCAGAATTTTGCCTTAAGCTTTTAAAATAAAACTTCAAACAGGTTCTGTCATCTACAGAGTGCAGCAACTGGAAGGAGGGAGGAGAAAGAACAGTGCTTCCTCTTTGAAGCTCAGGTGACAACTGGTCAAACTTCAAAAACAAACACTATTTTTACTCCCATCCAGCTGAATAGTATTTTGCAGATAAATTTGTTGTTGCATGTTCCTGTCACTGCTGAAAAATTTAGGAATATTTTCCAAGTTACGTATCTGAAGGAGTGAGGGAGTCAGAATGACTCCTGCCACAGTCATGGGCCTCCTGTTACAAATCTGGACAGCTGGAGAAGAGCTGTGTGGCGTACCTGCGGATACCGGGTGGCCCAAAGGTTTGGAATAACAGCTAAAAATCTGCATCTTCTGCTAGTTCCCAGAATAAGCTGAGGATGTTAATGCTACACTTTAAGAACCATATTCTAATTACACTAAGGGAGATTTCATGGCATGTGGTAGATTTTTTTATCTCTATTGCTAACCTACCTGGGTGGGTAAAGAATCAGGCCCTGCAGCGTATCAGAGGTGTTTGTTGATGTCCAATAAAATCCCAGTGCACAGTGAAATACTGTCTTTTTGCTCTGCATGTTGTGCTGGTATAATATGTAATGTCCTTAACGTATTCATAAATATTAATCAAATCAACTCTTCTAAAATGCTTGTAGCCCTTTTCATGCAAACATTGTTTGAGTCTGTGGAATACAATGTGTTTCTGAATTGAAAAGAAGTACAAACTGTGAGTTCATAAAGCTATTTAAAACTTGCACTGAAAACTGTCACATTGTCAACTCTTTTGTAATGTGGCGTTCACCTGAGACAAGCAGAATTGCTTGTATTCTTTCTGTTGCTATTTCAGCTCTCACAGTTACTGAGGAAAGAAATCAAAACTGTTATCAATTTGTTTATTATACCAAAAAATACCACAGTTGTTATCTTCAACTATGTAGATTTTCTTTAAGTTCTATTGCTATTAGAAAACTAGAGGAGGGTGTTGTCTCCTCAGCAATCAGGAGAAAGAAGATGGGGTAAGCACATTCTTGCGCCAAGTATCTTGAAAATAAAGGTAGTTAATGTTTGATATCCTAGGAAAAGGTGCCAGTGAGGGGCTGGAAGGGGAAGGTGTTGGGCTAAAAGAATAATCCAAGTGCTGGAAGAGCAGAAGCAGCTCTAGGTTGTATCTATCGACTGGTGGAGGTTATGTTACCCTGATGAAAGTCTGTGCGTGGAGAGATGAGAAAGACAGCCTTGTAGAGAAGAAGGTGCAGAGGAATTAGCAAAGTATGTTGAGGATGGAGGTGAGGATTCAGTGGTTGAATGGGTTGGGGAGGGAATAGCAGCTCCAGGTGGGCTTGAATTCACATAAGAAACTTCTAAGGGAACTCTGTAGCACATCAGAGCAGGCTGTGGAGGTGCGGTGATTTTGATGCTGCCTGAGTGACTGGGGGGTTCCGAGTAGTCAGCAATGAAACATTTGTGAGCACTTGCTCTACAGAAAGCTCTAAGCACCTGTCAAGATCTCTTCCAGCTGTGTAAAGCTGAGCAGCACAAAATCACTGTCAACTTTGGTTGGCTAGCACATAAGCAGTGAAAAGCTGTGAAGTCTGCTCTTGATTTAGCTATAGCCTCTCTCTACTGGAAGTTTAAGGCTTGAGATGGAGAACACAGGATACAGTTTGGAAAATCCAGTTGGATGCTCAAAACCTCTTCCAGGCTTAAAATCTATGGTGCTGTGGGTGACTGAGCACGTGGTGGCCTCTCAAGTCTAAGTCCGAAATACTGCCGATAGTCCTGAGTGAGAGGGAGGGGCCAGGAGAGTGATATTTTCTCAAAGTTTTAAGGAGCAGTGACTGATAAATATGAAATAGTGGAATTAAGACTTTGTCAGAATGATTTCCTCATTGTACAAAAGCTTCTAAGGTTTAAAAAAGTGAATTCCTGAGCAGAATTGCAGTCAGAATAAACGGAGAAACTGAAATTAATTCTTGCTCAGGTATGTCTCTTGATTTTATTTTTTACATTAATTTTATTTATCATGTCAGTAATTGGGCTTGTGAAGAAACTATCCAGAGATTAATTCCTGTGTGAAAAAAGGATAGACTCTAAAGCCCAGCAGAACAGTAGTCGAGTAATGGAGGGAGGATGTAGAGAAACCTTTGAGTGATGGGAGAGGGGCAAAATTTGTGAGGGAAGGCATTCACAGAAAGGAGAGACGAGCTGGCTTTCAAGCCAGCCATGATCAGTTGTTCAGAGGTAACAGGCAGAATCTGACACTGCTCATTGCCCACTGCATCTCACAGAACCTGTGCTTGGAGAAGGAGGGCGTGTTGAGGAGCAAAAGTCAGACTTGACAGCTTGGCAGATACATGTGCAACTTCAGAATTTCACATTAGCATTGATTTTGTAGTTTGAGAGCCTGTAGTACTTTGATGATCGAGGTGAGTTAGGAAACATGGGGTTTTTTTTATCGCCCACCTTCACAAGTTCTGGGCCTGCTACAGACTGAACTGGTGAGGAGGTCCTATTGCTGGTAGATGCCAATGCATTGATCCACACCGATCTGCTTGCCCATTACAATATCCTCATATATCAATGTGTGCCGAGAAACATCTACAGGGTATGAGGAGAGTCAAATAGACCATCTCACAGAAAAAATAAATGGCTACTTTCTTTCTGGTTACATACTGCAAGTAATATTTTTTTTTTTTTTTTAAAATAACTAAGGCTGTACATGGCCCATGAAGCCTCAGCAAATGAAAAGCATTTGATGACATATTGAATGACTAGGTTCTTTAGTCACAATAACAGGATAATTTTAAAAATTCTACTGACATCAAATATATTCCTCATACTTCCATAATTCCTCATGCTAGTCTTGGATTTATTTTTATTTCTATGAGAAGAAACATGAATTTTCTATTATGCTGTTTTGTTTAATGTACTGACTTTCAAGTATTGATTCTATAGTTACTTGGTGAAACCAGGGAGACTTCCAGATCAAACAGTTACTACTTAAGTTATGATCCCAGTATCTACAAAATGTTGCTGCAAGCTGATGTTTCTTACTTTTAGTTACAGACAGATGTTGCTGAATATATGTAAGCTGTAATTTCACATCAAGTTGTGTGATATGACTATGCTACTCGAGGCTCTTTCTAATTAGAGACCTTCACATACACTTCTGGGGCTCTTTGAAAAAATCTGCCAACAGGAAGAAAGGAGGAAGGTTTGGAGTCAGTGATTTTAAAGAGTTGATTTTTGTGGTAGAGTGGCTTGGTGGGCAGCTGGCGCTCAGCCAAGGTTAACCCACCACACTCTGCATTATGCTTCTGGCTCGTCAGCCCCTTGCAGGCAAGTCAAGAGGGCTAAGTGTATGCTGCCCAGGTGGCCAGCACATCCCAGAGATGTGTTCTGCCTGTTCAAGGAACTGCTGGATCTGTTATGGACAACAGAGGTTTCTGTTTACAGAATCTGTGGGGAAAAAGCTGAGATGGTTCCATGATCAATCACTCTTTAAGTTATGGAGTACCATTAATTGCATCTTTCAGCCCGAGAGTAAGGAGCTGAAGCAAGGCAAAAGTGGCCTTTGTAGGTAACAACACTCATGCCCCATGGCCTGTTATAGGTGGACATAGGGGTGGAAGGGACCTCATTCTCCAAGGAGGTTTCACAGGGGTCATGGATAAATGAAGCTCGGTGTTCAGATGACGAGTAAGACCGGTGAGGCAAGCTGCTGAGTACATCTGAGAGCAAGGGAGGAGGAGGAAGAAAAATGTCAGCGTTCACCCTTTCTGTCTGTCCACAGAACCAAGCAAGCAGGCTTAAGGTCCTCTCAGTGAAAGGATCTTGGAGATTACTGTTAATAAATGATCCATAAACAGTGAGCTTCAGAAGACTTTTTCTGCTAGTTTGAGTCATAAATGCTGAGTTTCACATTACAACTTAAACAAGACTGAGACTTAAAAGCTGCTCAATTGCTTTAAGCATTAACATACGAAAGAGTTGTAAGACTAATGTTAATCACAAAGGTCTCTGTTGGCTATCAGTGGAATAGAATTATTCTGATTTGTGCCTTGAAATAGAGACTTTCTAACATAATTCAGGGTTCACTGCAGAAACAGATGGTTTTTATTTATCCTTTTATTACTATTGATAGCTACTAAAGAAATGCAAGATAGTGTGCTACATTTTACTTGGGACTTTTGAACAGGATTTGTATTGAAAAGGCATAATGATTGAATTCCTTAGCGAACAACTATATTGTCATATAGTTGAACAAAGCCTTTAGTTACCAGATTACATATGAAATTTGAGCATGGTTAGAAACTTCTTTGGAATGGCATGCTTAATTTTCAGTCATCTAACTGGCTTTACGTAACACATCATAGTCAGCAGGCTAGACGTTTAAGATGTTTTATCAAACTGAGCTAATACTGGAAGTTGAAAGAAAAAAAGTTGTATTCATTTATTCTGCAAGGAAAAAACTATTTCAGAAGCCTTTCAGTCATTTCCCCAGTGTACAGTATTAACCGTGTACTTGGTGTTTTCAAGTAGAGCAGAATTTTAATTTCAAAAGTAGCTTTGTTTATTTCAAAATCTTTGGCAAGCTTTGTACTTTTTATACAAGAAAACAGCCTTCACATAACATCATTCTCTCTCCGGCCTACCAAACCTGCTGTTTTTACTTCACAAACATGTTTGAGTGGGTGGGCATTAGATTTCCTTTGGGATTCTCAATCTCATTATTTCTATCAATAAAAAGCCTCTGCTGGACAAAGGAATAAATCACATATAAATGAAATATGAGAGATTACATGAGAAGCTCAGCTTTTGCTTAGTCTAATCCAATATCTTTGGCCAAACGTCTCAATGTCAAAGGCTTTATAAGTATTCTACAGGATCAGTCTGGCAAAGAGAAATCAATAACCAGGTAATGGATTTGATTAAAATTTTTCCCCTTCCACCCACTCCCACAAGCCAAATGTTTCTACCCATACTAATCTCTTCTGGCATGCATAACTGCTGGTTATTCTCTGTGGGGTTTTGAGATGTATAGATATATCTAAAATAAGTTTTGTGTAATTTCAGAGGGCTGTGTTAACTATCGGTGAGTATCTGTTTTCAGAAAAAACATTTGTATCTCACATGTCTTTAGAGAGATCAGTTCTGCAATGTGCTTTTGGAAAATACAGGATGATAGGAGTTGTAACTTTGCTACACGTTTAGAACCTGTCTTGCTGTGCAGAAGCTGACTTTTTTCTGCTACTTCTGCCATGCTGAGGAACATTTTCTTACACAGGTCAGAGTACCCAGCAGACGTCCAAACCTCTGGAGGTCTGCTTTGTTGCCAAATCATCAGATGTCTCCTTTATCCCAGTTCTTCTGATCTTCTGTCTTTGAGGTGGTTGTACTGGCAGACCACGGGCCATATGGAACATTTTACTTCAGGAACATTAATAATGAGACCATTAGGGTTGTGCAAGGATGTTACACTTTAAAGTAGTTTTCCACATCAATGGAAAGACAAAAAAAAAAAGTTATTGCATGCATTTGAACTTGAGGCACAACTGGGTTGTAGAAATTTAGAATTTGCAGCACTTTGTTGAAATTGTAGAGATTTGTTTGGACTTTGCATCGCTTTTTCTATTTTTAAGTATATCGTTCAGTTACCAGACATGTCCTTGAAAGGTATTCTAAACTAGAAATACTTTGCAGGACAAAATGCAACTTCTTTCTTTTATATCAGAAACCTTAAAAGTCTATCATTATACTGATTGTAAAAAGCAAACAGTCTGCAGTTCCATGGTGCGGTTACTGAATAGGCTTCACTTTTCATCCAGAATGACTATGCTTTAATGAAAAACTACCTTTGGCTTCTGTTTCTGGATTGGTGGAAATACTGTCCACTGAAAGTTAGAGTGATTCACTAATAATATCCCCATTACAATAATTCAGCAAACAGCAGGAGAGAGAAATGCTGAGGACAGCAGGAAAGGGAGGAATCTGGATGACAGAAGGGCCACTCTCTTGAGCAATTCACATGTATATTTGAAACAATTTCAGAAAGAAAATACATTGTAATAAAATGCTTCCCTTTCCCCAAACCACTCTGTATTTTCAGGGGTGGCTTTACATACTTCGTGAATTTCAAAACCAGTGATTGAAAACCTATGGAAGTCCTTGTGTAAAAAAATTTTTCCAATATTTAAGACAAGCCATAATTTTGAAGACCACAGATTTTAGATCACGGGCATTTTGCTGATTGCCTTGTTGTGTATTTTCTGCTTGTTAGCACGCGAGGTTCAGATTTTTAAAAAGTTCTTTTACAGTGGGAGATGGTTAAAAAGCGTCTGGAACCTGGTTGTGGTGCTCTGATGTAGCATTTAAGGCATTACTGTAAGTGAAATGAAGTAAGGTCTTTTGCATTTTAGATATTAGTGATTGGATGCTCACACTGGTTTCTTTCCTCTTTGTTGTTTCTTATGTATTGCTAAGGAATTGAAATTGTAAACATTGTGAAAGTGTGGTTGGTTTCTTCATTTGTTCACGAGTTTTCCATCTCCTGTATGTTAGTTTTCTTTTTGTGGATACAAAGTGAGAAGCTTAGTTTTTCTTTGTCTTGGTGTAGGGAGAAAGGAAATGTAAATGCTTCTGCAATGTAAATCCTGTTTCACAGGATGTTTGTGAGTGTAGGCCTGCTTCCACAAGTTACCAAATCTCATGTTTTTCCTGAGCTCCCCAGAATTAGGACTGAGCAGCAGTTTGGTTTCAGCAAAAACAAAGGCTATGCTAGGAGAGAGTCAGTGTAGGTAAGAGGGCAAAGAAAAGAGTTGGAGGCGGTCTGCCTCAAAGGGACCTTACTCAGACTTAGGAAACACCTCGAGAAGCACCCAGAGAAACATCAGTGACATCAGCCATGACCAGCTCTGCTGTTACTGGGGGCCGCTCCGTCCCCACCACCCCCTTAGCCAGATGTTGCACCAGAAGCAGCACATCCCTCCGAGCAGTGGCTGCTCGGGCAGTCACTCACTGCTGGTGCCAGGTGAAGCCTTGGAGCTGGGTTACTCGTGGGGAGAAGACAAGGTGCCAGAGGGAAGCCCGCAGGTCACCAGCCAGAAATGTCAGCAGCTCGAAAAACAGAAGCTGACATGAAACCCTCATTTCTCTAACTTTCTACTGAAACAAGTTGTTAATATGTACAGCTATGGGGGGGGGGGGGCAACTGAATTTCCCTCACAAAGCATACCGTTTGATTTTAATCATTTTTGAATTATGTAATATATTTTGTTGGATTATATTTCTGTATTTTTCTATGTAGCAAATATATACTTGCCAATTTGTTTTAATTATTTCTTAGATTTTAAAGAGCCTGGCCAGTCTTACACACGCATGCACACATTCTCTAAAATAAAATGCAATCCTTGGCCACGGTTTTTCCAATAATTTTCCCTGCGAAAGGGAGAGGGGGTGCCAGAGGATTGGTATGGCAGCACTCTGTTTTTGGTGTTGAAACAGTTTTAATATGATAATAGTGGATTCCATTTTGGTCAAATCAAACAATTTAATTCAAACTCAGAGCTTCTGTGGTTTCTTTTGTCTAATCTTTGCCTTGTTAATTTGCTTTCTTTTTTCTAATGCCATTTTTACCAATTAATTTGTTGCCCTTCTGTCACAAATATGAAACATCTCTTTAAAGCCTCTTTCAAAAAGACTTTTTTCAATTTCATACCCACAGTATGAGGTATTTGACCTTGGATATATTTGACTTCCTAATGGAAATAAAAAGATAGCTAGTTTTTGCATAGGATTATTTATTATTTAGCGATCTTATCTTTATAATATGTCACTTAAATTTATGCATGTCTACAAGGTAAATAGTTTTCCAGTGTACTGAGTACTTTGCTTACATAGAAATAATCACATTATTCATGAATTATTGTCTTGTGTTCTACATTCTTTCACTATCTGGATTTTAGACCTGAGAACAGCCATATCTAGTATGGGGAGCATTAAACCAATCTAATCATAGCAGTTGTAAAGGCATTGTGATTATCGGTTTCACAAAACAGGTGTCAACTTCAGTCTTTTTCTTTACCACAAGATTTTATTCAGTTACTCAAATTCAGTAATATTTTGATGTGATTGTTTTGACTTTTAGAAATGAAGAGGAAGCTTTCTGATCAGCTGTGTGAGTAATTGGATCTGGTGTTTACTTGAGAGAAAGAACATAATTTCTATATGATAACCACTTGGATAGGAAAAGGGAGGAGGAATACACCATTGAAATCTCTTTATAGAGCACCAATAAAATGGTATACTTCTCAACCTATTAGTTCAGCTTCAGTGAAGTCATGAATATGATTTGTGAAAGTTCTGCAGAAATTTGCTCTTCATGGAGTTCTTGGGTTTGTTTTCCTTCACGTCACCCTGATTTCCAGTGTCTGCTGGCTCTGGTACAAGTGCTGCATGGGAGGCACCAGAAGCAATGCAGTTTTGTGGAGCTTCAATTCATTTATTCAGCTTGTGAGAAAAAGACATTGTTCACTGTGGTGGCTTCAGATTTGGAGTAGTTTAGGCTTTTTTTTTAGCTTCATCAACATCCCTATTTGAGGATGGGGAGCTGGAATTACCGAGAGCTCGCTGCCTCCTCACTTGGGTTGCTCTCAGTTTCACTGGTCTGATCCTGTGTTTCTGCTGATTGTGTCACTCATTTTGTTCAGAGTTGTTATACACGTCAAAACATCTCTCTTAATAGAATCCCTTGTGTTATGTTTCTTTGTGTGCAGTTATAATCTTGATGCCTTTAACATTTGTGGTTCATTATTGTTTTCTTCTGTGCAATAAAGGCAATTGTTTTTTCCCTAAAGTCTGCTGGAAGGATTCTAGTGGAGCAGCTAAGGACATATCCATGTTTGTTATATTGTTAAAATGTGTATTTCCTGAAGTGTAGCTGTTAAAAGAACAAACATTAGTGTTAGAGTTGACTAGAGAATGGCAATTCAATTGAGGCAATGTCTAAGATATTTGAATTTGAAATAAACCCCAAATATTTAGAATGTTTACAAAATTGAATTGCACTGAAATGTTTATTCTTAAGGTAGGAGGCTTAGGTTTTATATAAATATCACTTTGATATTTTTAAAAAAGATCATAGAAGTTGAGTGGGCTTTTTTTGTCAGTATGACTGGCTGACTTGGTTACATTTCTGGCTTGAAGTATTTAGGCAGAGGTTCCAATCGCTGTGTTGCCTGATGCTGCAGGTTTTTGCTATGCCCGTGCCAGTGCTGTGTCTGGCTGCTGTGGAAGGGGAGGATCCGGAGCCTTTCCTCCTCGGTCTGGATCCAGTCCCTGGACTTGGACAGTTCTGATGTACAGGGAGGCCCTTTGGAGAACTCAACTGCCAGGAAACTTCATTTCCATTTTTTTCTGCAGGATTAATTTTCTGCTAATATAATGCTACTGAACGGGATGCGTGGCTGAGGAACACAATGTGAGACCTCATCCTAGTCACAGTGATCTATCCAGAATGAAAAGTAGCATTCTGAATTAAACAGAGGAAAAGGCTGATTACTGGTTTGTCATGTTTGAAGTTCCCATTCATACGCTAGTGTCAGTGTCCTACTTTTATTTCATTTTGCCAAATCTTGTCTAACCAGTATGGCTCAGTAGATGTTGGAATGATGAGTACTTACTGTTGGTGATGTATTACCTTTAGTTAGATACTTTAGCCCAAATATACAAGATTCATCCTTGCAAGGATTTAAATATGGCTGGTTTAGTCCTGAATACTATTTAATTTCATTGTGTATTCGTAGCATTTCCTAATATGTTTCTTTTGTATTTAATACTTTTTCAGTAATCCGTGTGGAATTTATGCCCTAACTCTTGGGCAGTATGCTTTGGGATTGATCCATGGAGATTTTGGATTTCCTGGCATGAATCTTATTTCAAGGACTAGACCTTACATTACTGCTTTCAGTAGTGTGTTACTTCAAAAGTCATCATTAGCGTGTGGTAAGGTTTAATGCTTGAAGTAAGGAAAATTTGTCTCGAGTACAAACTTCAGATACAAATTGTACTGTCATCTATTTCTGGATTCTCCCTCAAGCTGTATAGGTATAAACCAGTTGCAGTAGCACAGGTAGCAGGGTGGGGCTGACTAGCTGTGAATTAGCATGGGGACTTGTTTCACCATTGAAGGATGTGGATGTGGAACCATCTTCTTAGCTTGTTGTAATTGTGTTCTTTGCATTTGAGTAGTGTATATATAAAATGAATGGGGAGCAGAAAGAAAGCCATAGTATGTATGCTCACATTCGAGAGTTGTTGGGTTTGAGGCTTTTGGGTTTGTTGGTTTCCCCACTTTGTTGAGTAATCAGGTGTTAGACTGCATGAACGAATAACAGTTCAGTTTTTATACAAAGCCTTTCTATGAGCAAGTGGAAGATTATGTTAGTTTTGGTATGCCACTGTCTCTTGTAGCAATCCAGGATCTGTTTATGTTCAGCATTTCCTCCTCCAATCTCAGACTTGAACTTCTTATCACTATCTCCATTAAGTAATCCCCTGGCTTTGATTATGTTTGTAGCCCCAGGGGCATGGCTCAGTAAGACCATCTGTTGCCCAAAACTTAATCACTTGGCCAGTGCACTGTCCTGTGTGTTTCCTTGGGCTTCACTGTTGAGATCATTACTCAGTGCTAGTTAAATATTCTTCCAGGTTCCCAGGAAATGTTCAAATCCCAGTGAAGAACTTTCCACAGGCTGCAGAATCTCTGTGCACTCCATGAAATCTTTGTGCATATGAATATGCAGCTTAAAAATGATGCTTTGTACAAACATGTGAATGAGAGTAATGGCTGTGGTTCATTACTGGCTATTGATTGAGATTAGACATCACTGGACAACCATTTGGGGATAATAATGTATTTGAAATGACTGATCCGCAACTTTGCATTTTAGAGGAACTGTGACACAGGAGTATCATTGTTAATATAGGTCATAAATCAGTTCTGTACATGGAATTCATGTATCTGAACTCCTTCCAAACGACATTTTCCCCTACTTCAACAGTCCTTCATTAAAATTTGAGGTTTTGGAGTTATTCCAGTGGAGGAAAAATGACCCATGTTGGATGGGATGGGTGCTGAGATGAAGTATCACAGAGTAATAGCACGCTGTTTAATGCCTGTTATGGCTATTGATTGGTACTGTGGATGATTTTATGTGGACTAAATACAGTAATTCATTTTTAAAATGTAATAGTCTATAGTAAGATTTGAACTTACTTTCCCTCAATGCCAAAGTATTGTGGTGGTACAGAATAGATACTATTTCTGGAAAGTGCAGTAGTTGTGCAATCTTTACTCATTATGTGTAATTTCAGGTAAAATAATTATTTCCCATTAAGTTAATGGAGGAAAATTTGCTTGGTGATATCCTAAAGCAAGATGGCAGAACTGGACCCAGAAATACTGTTTGCTTTCAGCGTAGGCAGCCTTCGGAGTTGTTGGAGATATCACTGGCTGGGCTCCCAGAAGCTCCATGTGTCAAGTAGGATGCCCAAATGCTCCTACCCATTGGTAAACAGGTGTAGGATTTTGGTGTGGAATGCTGGACATGCGCTGTCAGAAAGCTTTTAGAGGAGATGTCACTTTAATTTAAGAAATATTTTGTTGTTGTTGTTGTTAAAAGAAAATTATTCATTGGTCTTTAAATCTTGCATAGAGGCCTTCATCGTCTAGTGCCTGCCCTGCTGGCATGCATTTTGCTCCATCTAATCTCCAAGTATTGTAGCTAGTTTATATTTTTGTCTTTTCATTTTTATTCCTTACCTGGCATGCTTCCCAAGCCTCCTAAAAGGCAATTTTACATGGCCTAAAAAATCCCTTCTACCAGGTGCCTAAATTATTTTAAAATCTCATTTAACCACTTTTAATTACATGACACTGAAAGACAGCTAGCTCATTTTTCATACGTTAAAAAGACTAGCCTGCAGTGAATGGTAACACACTCAATATTTTTGTGGGGGTATGAGGCTAAGCTTAGGGGTGTGATGGGTTTGAATGTAGCAGATCTGACTGTGGTCTGTGTAGATTGTACCCTGAATTGGAGCGATCTGCTACCTTGTGGACACAGCAAAAAAATCATAGAATCATAGAATGTTTCAGGCTGGAAGGGACCTCTAGAGGTCATCTAGTCCAACCTCCCTACACAGATAGGAACATCTCTACCTAGGTCAGAGCTTCATTGAGCCTGACCTTGAATGACTCTGAGGATGGGGCCTCCACCACCTCTCTGGGCAGCCCATTCCAGTCATCTATCACCCTCATGTTAAAGAACTTTTTTCTAATATCTAACCTAAATCTATCTTTTCCTAGCTTAAAACCATTACTCCTTGTCCTATCACTACAAACCGTTGTGAACAGACCTTCCCCTGCCTTCCTGTAGGCCCCTGCAGGTACAGGAAGGTCAGTATAAGGTCTCCCTGGAGTCTTCTCGTCTCCAGGCTGAACAGCCCTGACTCCCTCAACCTGTCCTCATCAACACATCAACAGATGTGTGAGAGGAGAAGCATCTCGGACACATCTGACCATAGAGCAAAAAGTCTTCACAGCCTCCCCAGGAAGCAGCAGAAGTTCACGGCTGTAGCCTGAAGCTGGGGGTGGGAAGTTTGGCATTTTCACCGTCGTCACCGAAATGGAGCGTGATGGGTAGTGAAGAGCTGGTGACTTGGCCAGGCCATGTGCCCAGTGGGAGGCAGGCCAGCAAAGTAGGCCTAGCGGAGAACGTATTTTCATAGACAGACCAAACCAAAAGTGCTTTAAATCCGCTAATTCATTTCATGTCTATGCCGAATTTACAAATCATTCCCTAATCCTCTTTCAGTGCTCTAGGGACCAATAATAGGGATGCTGCAAACAGCCCTGGGCGAGCCTTGCCACAAAGGGTTAATTTTGAACCATGAAACAGGCTTAACTTTTACTTTTTTTATGGGGTAGTGGTTGTGGAGTACTCCCCAACCTCGTTGAAAACCTGAGGTTTGAGCAGGTAGTTTTGGAGAATGCAGTAAGTGGATAGTGTCTGGTTTAACAGCCACGCTGAGGAAGCGTGGCGATGGGGAGAGCAGCGGGCAGGGCTGCTTGCTGACCTTTCTAGGCTGGGTTTTGGCAAGAACACATGTTTTGTGCAGGACAGAAGCCAACACAAAACATTTTTCTCTGGCGGTGTGTGTGATGTTAGTGATAGGAAGGTAGTTGGTTGAAATTAAAATCCCATTCATCCTGTACTGGAGTCCTCCGTCTCCTTGAAGGGGATAGGGCTTTGCAAGGCAATCGGAGAAATTTGGGGGATATACAGGTAGATCTATACAAGACCTTCATTCTGGAAAGATAATTGTTCCAAGATAGGAGGATCTAGGTGTGTTCAATCGTGTTTCAGTTTAGAAATTATAAGCACTGTGATAAAAAAAAGTATAAACACCATGCTGTATTTGCCATTAAGGAGAAGAAAAGAAGAGGTAAGAATGGCTGGTTTTTATTGTTTGCAGGGGTGGGAGTTGGGTAGTGATGGCACAGACAATTTAATGCAGAATTTAGGGAGAAAATTGCAGATGTTACTTTTGTTCTCTATTGTCATCCCGAGATGTGTGTATGTATGTATATATATGCAAACACCGGGATTTCCAGTTTTTTTCCTTCTATTTTAGCCACAGAATTGTCCAAGTTTAAAATACAGTAACAAACCTCTTCTCACCCAACTGTTCAAGTTTAATAATAATGAAAAAGAAGAGGTTTATCAATTACGTGTTTGATCCACGTTGAACAATAACCGTGTTTTTTGTAAGTCGTAACAGTCAAGCCTGCCACCGAGCACCAAGACCTGGCTTTTCCCTCAGTGTTATTCCATACGTGTTTCGGTTTGACATTATGTAAATACTCTGCTATTATGGAAGAAAATGACATAAAATTGCATCCTTTCTCAATGAGGTTTTAAGTTCTTTCAGTAGCTTCTCTCCTTTTTGAAGCTGTAATAAAGATCATAATTAGAATCCCAGTTGCTTAAGTGAGAAATTAGCATGCTCTTAAATGCTGAGCGGAGTCAGGTTCCCAGCGAGACCCCCTCCGGGCATCTGTCCTGCCCCAAAGCGCTTTCCCTAATACCAATTTGCGTTCTAGACGTATTAAAGAAAATCATATTCATTGCCACCTAGCAGTTAATCAGAGCCTTCAGATAGGCTTGAAATAATTTGCAGCCTGACTGCCAAAACCACCGGCATCCGTTCATTGCCTACAGCTGTACCCAGCCATGCTCTAAAACTTATCAGAGGCTGTTAGTCCATTGCCCAGCACCAGGACTGAGACAATTTCACTCCTTGCATGTCCTTAATTCTTACAAATTTGTCACAAATACTGCTTAACCCCACACCGGACCCCCTTGTCTTCTAGACTCTGGCCAAGGGGTGCCTTTTAACTTTTATTTTTCCTGTAAAAATATATATTTTCCTAAAGGTTTTGATTTGTTTTGGTAGAACCGGACATTGACATAGATATCTTATCTATTAATATATATTTGACCGTGTAAAAAAGATTCTAGCAGATTGGAATAAATTAAAACCTTAATGGGGCTAAAAGAAACCTAATTTGTAAATTAATTAAAACAAGACACAAAGAACACTAACGCTTTAAAAGGCAAAGGCATTTTCATGGTGCAGAATACAGATTTAATTTCCAAATAAGTGAATAGTAAACTGTAATTGTATGACGTGCAAGAAAATACTCAGAACATATGAAATAGTAGTCACAGATTTTATAGTCAAGATGTTCCCTTTCTGGTTTTCCAAATTGTCACAGATGATACCAAAGCAAATAAAATATTGTCTTCACAATTGACCCAAGTAGGGATATGATATTGGTGGGAGATGGGTTCAGATCTCTCTTCTTTTTTTTAAACTGTGAATTTTTATGTTCTGATGTCTCTTCTGCAAGTTAGCCTAACGTGCTTCTGATATTTTCTTGTTTCCACAGGCCAAGGCTGCAAGCACAAAGGAAGTTTGCTCAGTCCCAGCCAAACAGTCCCAGCACAACTCCCATAAAGATAGTGGAGCCGTTGTTACCTCCTCCCGCCACTCAGATTTCTGACCTCTCCAAAAGGAAGCCCAAGACAGAAGATTTTCTCACTTTCCTCTGTCTTCGAGGTAGGAGTCTCATGGCTGCCTCAAGGGACAGTCTCATTCAAAGAAGGAGCTGTAGCACTGCACGCTGAGACGAGTGTACCAGTACTACACTTGAATATATTGTGTGCGTGTCAACTCCCAGCAATTTGGCTGTATCTGCAGCAGGGGTATTTGAGTTCGTGGTTGCAAAGACCATAAAATGAGGCTGGTAATAGTGCAAAAGGAAATTTCTTTCATGCATAGCACTCTGTTATCCTGAATGGGTTTTTGTCTAGCTTTCTAAGTCCTCCCCATCCTCCTTTGTTTTGTCTGACTGTCAATTGCTTGATTTTCTTGAGTACTTGTTCCTGCAAGAGGAGCAACCTGGTTGGAAATTCCCCTTCTCTACCCACTGTCCTGTGTTGTTCGGTCTGAGGGAGGCTTTTCATCTGACAGTGGGTGGAGGGGTTGCCGTTGTTCTGAGCTGCCCCGGGAGCCGGATTGTTCCTGTGGTGATAATTAAGACAGGTGAGATCCTCCACTCTGCAACCCGAGTGCGCACGTGGCATCTGAAGTTGTACGGTGAGATTCCTGAATTATCCCACAGCAACAAGTGCCTGAACCTGGCTGGAGCTGTAGTGTGGGGCTGGGATCACTGGTGTCAGACCTGGGGACCTTAGTGTGACTGTCCAGAAGCTGAAGAAGGAGACCTTACCCAAGTGGTTATTTTTCTTGGGATGTTCCATGGCTGAAAGTGGTCATTTCCATGGTCTTGGGACTTTCCTGATATTTTTCTCTTTTGGCAGGTGACTTCTTAGCTAGGTATTGCTCCATCCTTGTGCTGGAACGATGCCCCTTGCTGTTGTTTTGTCCCTTTACCTGCTGAATGGGAGTGTGTTTGTTACAGATAGGGCTTGTCTGCAAAAATCCTACCCTAGTGGGTTGGATCCTTCAAAGCTTCAGTTTGAATTCCCCTTTCCAGTTCTGAAGTGTCTGTTGCATCTGTGAGCAGCGCTGGTCAGCACCACCCATAGCTTCCTGCTGAGGCTTTCTCACCTTAACGCAGCATGGTTTCTTCTTCTCTTCTGTGAGATTTTAGGCTACTGGTAGCTTTAGACTAATTGCTATTTATCTGTCTTGACTCTGGTCCAGTATGGAGCCTCTATCCAGTTGGGACTTCCGGTAAAGGGGATGGAGGGGGTTGGTTTGCTAGCTTTTGTGTTTGTTTTAAAGGATGGCGAGGAGCGGAATCTAATGGTGTTTAAAGTGGTATCACAGTCCTCTGAAATTTAATCTGTGGAAATGTATTTCTAATTTAGTCTGCTGTGAGGTTGATCAGTCTGTTGGCAGCATGTCGCTGCTGTGATCTGGGCCGGCTGCCACAGTTGTTGGTGGGAAAATTCAGATGGTGGGAGAGTGTGTGTGTGTGTGTGTGTGTGTGTGAGCACACACGGCTGCATTCACACACTTGTTTCCACTGCTTGCTAACTAAGCATGTGTTATTTATAGCTTTGAAGGCACTTGCACTTAAAGGAAGGCAACCTGTGTGGGGATGGGACTTAGCTCCGTTTTTATCGCCTACTGTCTCTTAGCGTTCTGCTTGAACAATGCAAATGAGAAGCACGGGTGCTTTTGTCCTATTCCAGTGCTTCATTCAGAAGGCTCGTTGAGGGGGCTTTTTTATTATTATTATTTTAATCGGTGGCTGTTTAGCTCTTGCACCTGTAATTTTCTTCTTTGTTATTCATCTGTAGAATAATTGATGTTTTGTACTGTCAATTAAGAACTTGCAATTCATTCCTAATTTCTTCCATGTGCAGGAGTACTCATACATTTCAGACAACACGTGCGTTCAGACGGCAAGATCCCAATTACAATTATATTAAAAACCACAAGGGAAATGAGCTCTGAGCTCTGCACATGGCGTGTTCTTGGTCTGCTTAAAACAGGTTGAAGAGAAGCAGAAAGGGGAAGCTGTCAGTTTTCTGTTTCAGCACCTCCACAGGCTTTATTGCTCCATCATGCTTGTATAAAGCCTGAAAAGATCCTGTAAAAACTGGGGGGATCTTCTTGGACATCTGCTCCGTGGATGTGTTTCTGTGGCGGAGCAAGAGAATGGCTGTGGCTTGGAGGCAGAAGGAAGGAGGTGGTTGAGATTGGTATTAGCATTGCTCTGGCTTCAGTGGCTGAACTGCTGTGTTCTTCAGAAGGTCCTGGCTGCCTGAGGTTGTGCCCATTTGGTTTAGCTCCAGGTGGTTGTCTCTTTTGATGTATCCATTAGAAGAAAGGAGGTAGAAGCTGGTTCTTAGTCTGCTTGCAGGGGAGTCCATGTAGCGGCCTGCTGGTATGTCCAGCTCCACAAAGGTCCCACAAGTAGCCTTCAGGGCACTGGAAAGCTTAGTTTGGTGCTGCTCTTCTGATGGTATCCAGTGAGGCTGGAGAGGGAAGAGCCAGAAGCTTGCTTAAACCTCCATGGGAAAGCCTTGTGATTTTTTTGGAAGGCATTTGTTTTGGTTTTGAACCTCTGTGCTGTTATCTGTTGAAGTGTTGAGGGATTCAAAACTCCTTGCATGGTGGGGCATGTGGTGATTCTGACTTCTGTCCAGATATGTCTGTCCAGCCCTGGCTGTTTGCATGTTCATGATGAAATACAACATACAATTATGTGGAAATAAGAGCACACTTGGAGGGTGCAAGTTCAGCACTTTGAAAATTGTTTAATAGTAAGGGTGGCAGTGGTAAGATCCAGGACAGTAAATCCCCAGGTTTGTGAAATCTTTTAATTTTTTTTTTTAAGCTGGGACTTTCTCGGGTCCTAGTCCTTCAAAATGCTCTGCTGATAGACCCTGCATTCACAATCGAAGCTTTTCTTCAGCAAGGGAGCCTTCCCTTGGGTGGGAAGACAGCTCTGTGGTCACATCTCTGTCCTTGTCCCACCAGGCCCAGCAGCAGTGGCAGAAGCACAGTGTAAATTTGTCACACCCATGTCAGCGTGTGCTTTCATTTTCTATTTTTAACAGAGAAATTTAAAAATCCTATCATCACTACGAGTTCACCCTTCAGTACATTGCAGGGGTTATTTTAAGTGGCAGCAACTGAATTCTGGGACTGATGGAGCAGTACTATCATGTGACAATGTGGAAGAAAGGCCCTTGATGTGCATAAGGTCCCATCCTTGGGAAAAGAAGTCCCATTTGGTGGTGAGACACTGGCACAGGTTGCTCAGGGAAGCTGTGGATGCTCCATCCCTGGAGGTGTTCAAGGCCAGGTTGGATGGGGCAGGACTGAGCAACCTGGTTTAGTGGGAGGTGTCCCTGCCATGGCAGGGCATTGAAACTAGATAATCTTTGAGTTCCCTTCCAACCCAAACCATTCTATGATGATTTATCTGGCCTTCTGCTATATGTCAGAAAGTCTACTAATTCAAATCATTTCATTAACTATTTTTTTTCTAGCATCTTGTAATTTCAGACAGAGAAAATTTAACCAACATGACCTGCTTGGTTTCATTATCCAGAATACGGAGGGCTTTAGACATATTTTTAATTAGTTTGTGTTTTGAACTCTTGATTTGATAATACAGTGTACTAATTACTTCTTAAAAGGTAAGTGGAGCAGAATGAAAAAGCTCTAGTAGTGGAATACATCTAACTGGCCAGACTTGGCAAGGCTCCCCTGCTTTCTAGTATTTTAAAATCCTTCTTTTAAAAATTTTCTGTATTTATTTATTATTTTTATTAAATTGTGACCTAGAATTTCCAACACAAGAAGGAACGGAATAGCAGAGTTATCTCTGAAGAGTTTGTCTGCAGCATTATCTTTAAATAGGTTCTTTGCAGGAGCCCGTGTGTCCTTTGCCAGAGGTATAATTAGTCCCTCTCAGCAGCATGAGTAGGTCTAAGTGTCATCTCCATGCGGCTGGACAACAGCTTTCACTTTCACTGTATTGTCTACCTCTGATCAAATTTTTCTTAATAGCATCCATTACAGTGCATTTTAAGTTACCTTTGCTCTCTGTAATTATTTACAGGTTAAAAATATTGTGAGTGGAATAATACAGGGGGGAAGGAGAAATAACTCCCTGTGAGCAATAGATCTTAGGCAAAAGGTGATGATGACAGGAGCGCTATGATTAGGAGTCTACATTTTAAGAAGTTTTCCCATGATCAATTTTCTAATTAAGCCGGGCCTCTGGGAGTGACATGCTAGAGAATTCCAGGGATTCCTAAATCAAGATGGTTTAATTGAGATCTCACAAATTGACTTTTCAGGCCCTTCTAACAACCATTCTGCAAAATGTGTGACTGCTCGTTTTCTTGAGTACTGCGATGACTTCATGATCTCATGATTTATTACAATTTATTTTATTACAATTGAGCAAAACCAAAATAGAAAATCTCCCTGTAGCACATTTGTCCAAACTTCAGTAAGTTCTAAATCTCAGTGCCCCAGTGCTTGGGCAGTTTGCTCTTAAACAGGCTTTTTATTTCTTTAAACACCTTGTTTGGGTGGTAGGCTCGGGGGGCTTTGATCCCAGTCTTCCCTCTTGAGTCTTAATAACAGGGGTTGCCTGTGCCAGTGGATAGAGGCCTCCAAAATAAACTCGGGAGCTCTTAATTTGAGACATGTTAAAAACAACTGTTAATGTGCCCAGTTTATAATGAGGCAGAAGGTTCGCTTGCCTGCTAGCTTGGTGGCAATGGGTACCCTGGTCTTTGAAAGCTGGTGACCACATCCATCACGTCCTTGAAGCACCAGCCTTCCAAGAGAGCAGGTTGCCACCAGGAGACATGCTCTCCAGATCAGAGTAAGCACACAGAATAGCACCACAACTTGATTGCAGAATCACAGAATGGTAGGGGGTGGAAGGGACCTCTGGAGATCATCTAGTCCAACCCCTTAGGCTGGAAGGAGAGCAGTGACAATGCTGACGCTGTCCAAAAATGTGAGCTGCTTTGCAGTCTGGGTTAGTTTTTAGAATTCCAAAATAATACTAAAACATACAGATGTACAATAATTTGTTTAAAATACTGGAAGAAGACTTTTAACCAATTTTGTTGTTAAATCGTTTGGTGTTTGAGACTAAAGTTTTAGGATGAAAACACAAGAATAAACTTTAAGGTGTTGAAGCTTAATTGCACAAACCATTTAATAAAAATAAGCTTGCATTTGATAACTGTAATCTCACAATTTCAAAGTTCGTTTTTAAAGTTAGGAGTAACATTGAAGTGTGAAATACATTTGTCATCTGTGCAACCATTTAGCCCACTTGTGGAATCTGCTGCTCTGGGCTGAGAAGGAACTTGCAGGGTGGTTTGGGACAGGAGTAATTTAGTCAGCGTTGGCAGGGAAAAGCAGATACAGGGGGTCATGGTGAATGGCACGTGGGTGAAACGGAGAGATCTGTGGGATTATTTCCTCCCAGGGGACTATGGGGGTCTTCACATCAGTGTGTGCCTGCTGGGACATTGAAGAGGTGGGAAGAGCCAAGTGCAAGATAGGAGCTTGTGTGTAGTACTACAGCTGGAGCAAAGGTTTTTTCTCTGCTCTCTTCATTTTGGGAACTCACTGTTTCCAGTGCCCAGGTGGGCAATGTGAAGTATTCCGGCAAAGGCAATTTCTGCCCTTCCAGCCTGCTTCTGTGAACCGACCAGAGGTTCAGTGCTCCCCGAAAGGCTTCTGTGCTAGAGATGGGGCTCAGGATCTCTCGGGTGTGAAGCACAGCCTGGAAGCCTTTTGGGAATGGCAGCGCCGTGGTTTGGGACCTGCAGACTTGCCTTGTTCCTGGGGGTTGAAGTGTAGGTGGGAAGGGTTGGTTTTGAGGTTCAGTGCCAAATCTAGTCAGGTTAGTGAAGGTAAATTGCTTTAAGATTGTCAGATATGAATTGTAGGTGTAAGAAGCACTCGACTTGGTTTTTAATATTCAGTAGCCTGCTACTCTGGTTTGGTTTTGTTAACTCTGGAAAGTGAACCTTTTTTTTTATCCTGCAGATTCTCACATTCCCCCACCCTTACTCCATTTCCCTAGAAAAGGAACAATTTTCTTTGGCTTTTTGGTTTTAGCTCTATTGCTTTGAAGAATAGACCAAGAAGAAAATGGGTTTTGTGCTGCTACACTGACCGATAAGTTAGCTGTAAAATTAAGCATCTTGCAATTCATACGGCAGCAGAGGAAGGGAGAGTTTGAGCATTGGTGTGTTTGCGAGCTCTGTTTTATTTCTGTACTTGGGATGGCCTTTTCCTGCCCCTCGCTCAGGCACCGAGGAGCTCCTCTGGGACTGTTCTGCAGGTGGAGTTAGACAAGTGAGAGCCAATTGCTCTTTCCTATAGTTTGTTCTCTTTTCGCCCTGCTCCATAAAACAGCCATGAAGTGCGGGCATAAATTACATTTATTCGCACTTCAGGGACTTGGCCCTGTCCTGCCAAAATGTAATAAGTAGGACATATAATAAATGAGAAGCAGACCCTAAATTTTAAGCATTGAGATGCCAGTATATTGGGACCATTTGAGAGGCAAGGTTTTTCCACCTGCATACAGCCCCAAAGTGGGGCTGTGTGTCAGAGGAGAAGCCAAACCTTGGGACGCGGCTCGTTGTAGGGCTTGGCATGCCGCGTGTTTATCGGGACAAGCTCAAGTCCCACATACCTTGACCTGCCTTGTGCTTAAATCATTCTGGTGTCTTAAATTGTTTTAAGACTTTTCCAAAGCACATCTGGGTTATGTTAATTGGTGGGGGGGGGGAGAGAGGAGCTAGAGCAGGAGTTGGTGTAAATAATTCATGGAGCAGAATTCTCCAATTTTGCAGAAACCACAACCCAAATTACAGAGAAGGCTCTTGGATTGAGATGATTTTTGTTGTGGTTGTAACATACCAGGGTTTGAATCCTGTCCAGATGAAAACATTTGGTTTGTACTTCAGTAAATATTGCAGAAATGCTGCCAGCTAATTCTGAAGAGTAATGAAATAGTGCTTTTGGCAAAGCGCGTGCACTTTCCATACTTCTGATTCCACTCTTCAGATCCAAATTCGGAGTTTTAAAAATGTGTTTAGCTAGTCCAAGACAAAAGTTAATGCAATTTAATGAGAAACAAAACATACCGTAATTTAGGAGGGAAAATTACACATTTGTCAAATAAAAAAATTAATAACCTCATTAGTCAAATAAAATGGCTGAAAAAGAGTTTAGTTTATTCTATGAATCAGGCACTTGCTGCTGAGGTCAGTGCATCTGTACGCACTGGTTGCATGAGCATCAATTCTGCCTACAGTTAATGGAAAGCCTGAATTTTGCACATGCAAAGGGTAACACCACTCCAAGAAAACTCCTAAAAGCAGCATCGTGACTTAAAAGGCCATATTTTACTTTGTACTTACTCTTGTATAAGCATCAAATTATTCTAACAGAGGACATAAAAGACATTTGTCATCCTTTCATATGCATTAGGCAACACTTTATGTATGGTCTTGGTAATTGTTTTTCCTATATAGTTTACGTTTTCTTTTGTGTTGCTCTCACAATAGGAGGGAAGGCAAAAATACTCGAGAGGATTTCCGTAATGAAACTGCAAATACTGACAGCAACAGTTGCCAGACATACTTCAGACCTTACTTTTTTAAAGAGCTGAGTGTCCTCTCTCTTGGTAATAATCTATAGCTCACTGTCGCCACGATGAGTGAATTTTAAAAAGACAGCTCTCCATTAAGGATTTTCTCAGAATTTGCCACAGTGAGCGGTATCTGATCACAGGAGCCCTAGTTCCTGCTCTGTGCTGGGGAGGAGAGGGTACCTGGGGCTGTCGGAGCTTTCCACGCGGCTTGCAGTCCCTTGGTCAGCCACGGCAATTTGTTCAGCTTTCAGAAGTGCATGATGAGGGCCAACCTGGGTGATTTGGAGGAGGAGGAGAGAGCTGGGAAATTCCCTCTAAGTTGCTGCCTGGCCTTGGCCATAGCTTCTGTGCTCTCGACTGTGAGTTAACAGTGACTTGTTAAAGCGGGAAGAGGTGAGTGGTATGTGTCCAGATCGGGGCAGCGGGTTGGCAGCACTATCAGGGCGATACTTCTGTTCAAGCTGCTCCATACAAGATGTGCTTCCCGCTGTATTTGTTACTATTTACTGTCAGTAATTCAGCATCTTCCTTCTCCCCTTGCTCCTGCAGCCGGTGTCCATCTGACTTAGCTCTCGCCACTCGCCTCTTTCTCCAGCCCCAGCACATCTGAGCCCCTTCTTTCTGCTCTTGCTGCTGCTACTCCATGTCATTCCTTTCAGCTACTTCTGCCAGGGCTTCTCCTTCCTTCCCAATGTGTTTCGATTGCCGCCTCCACTTCTCTGGTGACAACAGTGCTTTTATGCAAATATTGTTGCAAAACAAATTAACTGTCTTGAAGGGGTGGGGGAAAGGCATTTAGGAAGTTGCGTGCCTAGACATCATCAGGACAGAATGTAAAACATGCAGCTCCTACTGTGCTCCGTGTTTCATTTAATAACACAAAGCGACATATTAAGCTACACATTCAATAAGAAAAAGTGTGCGTAGAAATTTTCCAAATCTTTACCTGAGAACTTGTAACTTTACGTTACAGTTACAGCATTTATTAACGGACTTTAATTTCCTTAGTCTGGGATTTTAATCTGAATCAGTTCCCTGATCCAATTCACCACATGGCCCCACAAAAAAATTATACTGCCATGGTCGAGGTGGTGGCACAGGAGCAAGACCAAGAGGCCAGATGAAGGTAGATGTTCTATAGACCGTTTTTGATGCCAAGAAAAATGTCCACGTAGCCACAGACAGTCTAGAAGGTTCCTTGTATGAAATGTCTTCTAAGTAAGTGGTGGGAAGTCAAATTTTCTTTTCTGGATCACTGTCAGATTTGCTGAGTGAGCAGGTTTTTCAGGCACCTGCTGATGGGGAGGTGGGTTTCTGCAGGTGCTGGAGGGAGGCTGCTCCCCTGCTCTCCCCCTTCCTCTGCTGCCATGCCCGTGGCAGCAGCTGCCTGCACAATTTGGGGGCTCCCGGCACAGAAGGAGACTTGTAAAATTCAATACAACCACAGGCTCTCGTAACTCCCTTGCAGATTTTTCTCCTGTTTTCTTGGGGATGAAAGCAAGGAATTGGGGAATTCTATACCTAGAGCCCTGGCTTGCACCACCCCCAGGCACAGATGTTGCCCTCTATGTGGAGCATTGCAGCTCTTCTCTTTTGCTGTTGGTTGTTAGTGAAATTTTAATGTCACTCTTTAGATTGCGCTGGGTAGGCGTTGAGAATCACACTTGGTGCTGAGGAGGGCAAGAGGAAGAGGAGGGATGATTGCGCGTCTTCAATCTTGCTGTCTGGGCTGGCAAAATATGTGCAAGAATCAATGGGCAGAGCTGCCCTGTGGGTTTCTGTTGCTGAGTGCGTCCAGGCAAAGAAAAAATGTACAGAATTCTGTGTCATAAATTAAAAAATCAAGCAAGCGCCTGCAACTGTATGTTCTGTGAATGTGTGTGTATGTAGGGTCCGGTGAACCTGCAGCTTTCCTCCTTCTGCCATTTTGGAGGGTTTTTTTCATCTTGCTCTCATATGTCATTTTCATGATAAATATCTGTTATACATGAAGAAACCTGAGAGCAGCAGCTCTCAGCAAAGTCTGTCCGTAAGGAAAGCCGCCATATTCTTAACTTGAGATGAAGACAGGCCGGATTTATGAGGAAGGGCGATGTATTTCGTTAGGCCAGCTGATACAGCTGGAAAAAACCAGCTCTTCAGCGCACATTCTTTACATCTCCAGTGGTCTTAGACGTTCATGGCTACAATAACTCTACTTAGTATTGTTTATATAAATCAGCAGCTTTGAGTAACAAGCAGGGTCCCCTTGTAGAATTACGCTATGCAGTCACACACACCTCTCTCTGGTCTCGGAGACCATGAGGGATATTTATTTAAGACAGGAATCTTTATTATAATAAAGGAGGGGAGTGATCACCTAGCTTCCACTCTTCACAGCGCAGCTTCGCTCATGTGAGCTTCATTAGCTCTTCAGTCATGAGAAGCCTGAGTTTTATTTCTATAAGAGGAGTTTTGGGGGTTCTGTTAGCTCTTTGTGTGGTGTAAACCACCAGTGCTTATCAACTACTCACACAAATATTAGGTGTTGTCTAATCAACGTAATTGTCATTCTTTTAGCTGGAATGAAGTCACAGTGTGCTTACAGGCTTGTCTTTCCTTCCGTTTGCTTATAAAGGGAATTTGGAGTATCTTGAGCTTGAGCAGCCTATTTCACTGTTTTAAACTAGTGTTTTCTCAGCCTTTGGGACATGTTTAGCTATACAGACTTGAAGTGAAAGTGGTTTTAACCCGCTCAAAGCCATGGGTATGAACAAATTCTTAGTATGTCCAGACCTTAACTCTTACTATAAAGGATGATGATAAAAATAGTTCTAATATAAAAAGTAAGCAAAAAACCTCAAAGCTTTTAGATCTCTTTCAGCATCTTCCATCCATATCAATGCTTAAACAGAATAAAAATGCACAAGCCCAGCCTTTTCCCCCCCCGTTTCTTTCTGTTTTGCAAGTCAGCTTTAATAAATGGGTAGGAAGAGCTGGGGGGGCGTAGGAGGGGAGGAGGTGACCCAGACAGAATGCCAGCTTTTCTCTGAGATCTCATATTGCAGAGCACTTAGATCAGTAAAGTGAGGGCTAGTGGGACTCTCCTGTGTTATTGGTCGTTGCTAGTCTAATTTCTCTGGAAATGCACTTCCCAAACAGTCCCAGCTGTCCCAGGAATGCAGTTTAGCCATTGTTGTTCATAGTTCTTGATTGGAAAGAATTAAAAAATGTCATTCTGACCAAAGATTTATGCACTGAGATTACAATGAACGAATACCAAGAGTTAGGTGAAGTCCGTATCTGCTCTCGCACTTGGGTTAGACCCTCCCTTCTTTCTAAGCAGAATGACACAGTACTATATTTTCCTCTGTGCTTAAAAAAAAAAAAGAAATATTGCTATTGTAGTAACAATATTTGCATTGCAGATTATTTTTTTTTTTTGCTGGTTGCTGCTGACAGCAGCTGACAAACTCAGGGGTGTGGAACTGTGCGGAAGATGAGGCTTAGAGAACAGACGCTTTATCTGGTGTCCTATTTTAGTGTCTCAGAAGGATAAAATTTCTGACTATTACTCTAATTATAATAGAGAGATTTCAGTCTGTGTTTGAATCTGATTTTGAGGATGCCTAACGGTAAGTTTCTTTTACTGCTGTCGTTTGTCGATGCATTAATGCACTGATGGTGCCAGATTTTGTATCCTGATTGGAACTAATGCACAGTACAGACTTGCAGAGCTAATAACTTCTGAATCCATACCATAGACTTGGGTACCTAGATGGAAGAAAAAATACAATTTGTTTTTCTGGCAATATTGTCCTAGAGTATCTGTTTTGGACTCTTCTAGTTAGTTGGTGTTGAGACTTAAAGCTCCCCTCCAAGCAGAATAATTAATGTGCCTCTCAGCACCTCTTACCTACTATGGTTGATTGCTTAGAGTGTGCCAAAAAGTTCTGGCCTTGCATAAAAAATGAGAATATTTTTGTTGCTCTAAGTTACTACAGCTCCCATGCCTTGAAATATGTCAGCAGCCTTAATTTGATCATTAGTCTATATAAATGTGAAAGTTGTGGCACGCAAAAGGCTTTCCCCCGAGGATAACCGTATGTGTCCATACATTTCTGTCTAGGTTGGATGGATTAATACGTATGTTGTTTTGGGGAGGAGGAATTGTTATGCCGTAGGTGCTGCTGCGATGTTTCCCCTCTAGCTGTCCCGGGGGCACAGTATATGGGGGATGCACAGCACGGGAGGCTGGTGAAGAGTTTCTCTCTGCTTCTCCCCGAGGCAGCTGCAGTCCCAAAGAGGCTGTTCTAGAGAACAGGAGCAAAGGTCTTTACAGATGGGGGCTAAACCCCACTCCCCCGCAGTGGGAGAGGGAAGAGAATCAGAAGGGTAAAAGTGAGAAAACTCACGGGTTGAGGTAAAGACAGTGTAATAGGTAAAGCCACGTGCACAAGCAAAGCACAACACGGAATCCCTTCACCACTTCCCATCGGCAGGCAGGTGTTCAGCCACCTCCAGGAGAGGCGGGCTCCATCACATGGAACGGTGACTTGGGAAGACAAACGCCATCAGTCCAAGTGTGTCCCCCTTCCTCTTTCTTCCCCCAGCTTTATGTGACATTATATGGTTTGGGACATCCCTTTGGTCAGTTGGGGTCAGCTGTCCTGGTTGTGTCCTCTCCTGAGTTCTTGTGCCCCCCAGCCTGCTTACTGGTGAGGCAGCATGAGAAGCAGGAAGAAAAGAAGCCATGAGGCTGTGCAAGCACTACTCAGCAAGAGCTAAAACATCCCTGTGTTATCAACACTGTTTCCAGCACAAATCCATACCACAGCCCTGTACCAGCTACTGTGAAGGGAATTAACTCCATCCCAACCACGACCAGCACACTTAGAAAAGGATGGTTTATTGCAGAAACAACCTGCCCCGGTTTTTGTGCTGTACTTGGGTACCCACTCATTAAAATGTAATTTTTTGTAGTTAAGAGTGTTTTGTACAAGCCTGGTGGGAGCAGAAGATAAACAACCCCAAAATAAGCTTTAGTTAGTTGTTGGCAGTGGCAACACCAACAGCTCAAAACCAACAAAACCCAGAATTGCTGTTCTGAAGAGCTGGGAGCCAGAAGTGTTTCCTAAGGACACACCAGCCAAACAGCTAGTACCTTGTGGTATTGGTCTGGAGCCCAGCTCTTTGTCCTTCATTTTATTTAGCTACAGAGGAATAATTGAAGCCATAAGTCCCCAGTCTCCACTTCTGTTGACTACCTATTTTTTCCCTTTCTTCACCAAGTCTTTTTATGAATAAGCCGAAGGCTCCTGGAGCACCTGCCCCAAGATAAAAGACTCATTTCAAAATAGAAACTAGTATTGGGCATAAGGGAAAGTGTCCGTTAGTTGTCAGCAGT
>JAVSBS010028767.1:19412-38344 GCA_033124195.1 Coracias cyanogaster | reverse complement strand
GGGAGAATCAGACTAGAGAGAAGGAAGAAATTGTTTATACTGAGGGTGGTGAGAGCCTGGCCCAGGTTGCCCAGAGAGGTGGTGGAAGCCCCACCCCTGGAAATTTTCAAGGCCAGGTTAGATGAGGCTCTGAGCAACCTGGTCTAGTGGGAGGTGTCCCTCCCCATGGCAGGGGGATTGGAACTAGGTCCCTAGTTCAATGGCACATGCTGCATCCTTGGGCTGTCTGTGCGTGATGGCACACCAGGCATGGGCATGGACACCCACTCAAACCAGTGAGGGCCTTCCTGTGGCTGATGCCATGGTTGATGGGCAACATTTCAACACTTCTCCCTTAGCAAGAGGAGGGCAGTGCACAACTCCCACCCTTCTGCTCCGGCTGAGGCACGGGGCTGCTGCAGGAGCCGGACGAGGAGCAGCCCCACAGCTCGAGTCAGGTCAACACCAACGTGATGGTCTAATTGAGCTTGGCAGGAAATCTCTGAGCAATCCCTTCTCATCGCCTCACCCACCATCTTTCCTTAATTATCCCAAATGCTCTGACTGCAGCGTCCCTTAAGCCACAACTGTTCTGTCTCCTTTTCCCCTTCTTGATGATTGCTGGTGTGAGCCACCCAGAAGCGTGGTGGCTGGTCCCAGCATGGCAGTGATTCAAGGGCACAGTGAGGGGAGAAGACCTCTGCTCTTCCTCAGAGCATTCCCAAACCAAATTCCAGCTGTATTGAGAAACTTCAGTGTTTCCATTATAGGAGAAAGGAGAAGAGAACCTACAAACATCTGAACCCCCAGCCAAGCCGTTCTCCCTGGCAGAGTAGCAGAAAGCTGAGCAATGAGGGACAAGAAGCCATCAATAAATCAATCTAGCCATGCCTGTGCTCATTAAGATCTGCTTTATCTTCCCTGGGTTTTAAGCAAGACAAAGGCTATTTTAAACTGACCTCCAACAACACAAGCTGCCCGTGCTACACTGCCTTGCTTGAGCAGCAGCTGACTTGAGCTTGCTCTCACCTCTTGACAAGGACCAACCATTGCATTAAGCCAACACATCCAAAGACAAGCCCTGCGTGGGCTTGATGATGGGAGCAAGAGAATGAGCCATCACCAGAATTTGGTTGCCTGAATCAAGGGCTGAGCAGAAGCCACAGCCACCCCTTTTGTCTCCTTGGCTCCAAGCAAGTTATGCCCAGGCTCTGCAAAATCACCCAAATTCATAGAATCATAGAATAGTTTGGGTTGGGACATTAAAGAATATCTAGTTCCAACCCCCCTGGCATAGCAGGGACACCTCCCACTAGACCAGGTTGCTCAAGGCCCCGTCGAACCCGGCCTTGAACACCTCCAAGGATGGAGCATCCACAGCTTCTCTGGGCAACCTGTGCCAGTGTCTCACCACCCTCACAGTGAAGAATTTCCTCCTAATTTCCTATCTAAATCTACCCCCTTCCAGTTTGAAGCCATTATCCCTTGTCCTATCACTACAGCCCTTTGTAAAAAGTCCCTCCCCAGCTTTCTTGTAGCCCCCTTCAGATACTGGAAGGCTGCAATAAGGCCTCCCAGGAGCCTTCTCATCTCCAGGCTGAACAAGCCCAACTCTCTCAGCCTGAGTTCTCCCCATCCCAGTGAGCAGCACAATTACTGACGGGGAAGAACTTCTGCACACTAAAATCCATCTGTGCAGAGGTGGGAGGCTCCCTTTTTTGGAAGAATACCTGGCAAAAAAGATCTATTTAATAGCTTTGACACGTTTTAGCCCCACCACTAGCCCTGTTCTGCTAATTCCTTCCCAGTGCTGCCTGCACACTCGCTTGGGCTGCAGGGAAGTGATCCTGTGTTTGACATCCCTGTTATTGTGTCTAGCTCGCTCTCACGGTTACTGGCCCACGGCCAGGCAGCAGAAGGACGTAACCTTGAGCCAGGCTGAACCCTGCCTTTCCCAGCGATTGAAATGGGAGAGGGGCTGGAGCAGGAAAAACAAGGAGGCAGCTTTTCCCTTTCTTTGGGTGGCAATTCCCCTGCCCTGCCCAGCACACACGCATTCCTGACACGGTGCCAGGGTGGACAGCGGGCAGCCCGTGGGGAGCGAGTGCCCGTCGGGGCGGATGCAGGGTCCTGGGGGCTCCGCCGAGGCCAGGAGGAAACCTGCAGCTCCCTGCGAGGGCTGATACGAGGCTCTGACTCAGGCAGCGCTGCACAAACAGGCTGGGCAAGTGGAACCTCCTCACAAAGCCACCCCCCAAGGTCCACATGGAGATGCACTCAGAGCAGCTCGACACCAGGTCTGCTCTGGGGTCAATGTTTTGCATTTCTCCCAGTCTCTAACCGGAGATAAAACACGTTGTGCTATTGCTGTAGCTGCAGCCACAGTGATGAGAGCATCCAGCCCACACCTCATGGACAGACACAGCCTCCACAAACCTGCTTGCTGCCCCACTGTGCCCTCGCGCCATGGCTGTCCCTCCCCATCACCCTCACAGTGGGGTGATAGCAGAGGACAATGGGGACATGCCAGGGTGCAACACACTCTGCACCACCGAACATGGCCTCCTGCACCTCAGAGCTCTCAGCCGGCACTTCCACTGATGTCACGCTTACTTTAAGCATCCAGAGGAGAAACCCCTTCAGCTCTCCTCCAGGCTTGCAAGAGCCTTCTGAAACCCACCGTGGCCAGATGGAGCACAGACTGGGCAAGTTTTGTAGCCAAGTCAACACAAGTCATGGATGCTGCCCTTCGTCAGCTCACCTGGCAAAGCCAGCGATGCTTCACAACCATGGTCAGTGACCAGCACGCAGCCTTCCAAGGGCTTTCTGAAGCACATTTGAGGAGCAAAGATTTTCCCCATTACTTTTTGTAAATCACCTTGGGTCCTGCCTATGAATGTGCCTGATTCGTAAGGGTATGTTTGAGCTTCAAGAGGATGTCTGAATGAGGATGTACTAAAAAGAGGCATCTTTCAGGTTTCACAGAGATGCGTTCCCTGCCAAGCAGACCAGCTGCTGGATCCTGAACTGGAACTGTGCTGCCACCATCTCCCATCATGATCACCTGCCTTGAAATTAATACAACTTCACAAATAATAGTCAGGGGATGCTCTGGGGAGAGGTATTGGGCCCTAAACGGGGCAGGAGTTCTTTAAGAATCAAAAAAAGCAATGTCAAGGCAATATATGATTCACAAAAAACGCAGCGGGTTCTGCTAGGGTTTGAGATCTGTCATCACTGACAGCTCTGCAGCACCAAGGCCTTCTTCTGCCAGGTCAGCTCCTTGACCATATTCTCAAGACAGGAGATAGAACCTGCTCCTGAGCAGACACTGTGTCCACCTACCACACTCTGGAGGCAGATCTGCCAGAAAATGCCAAAGTTTTCACCCGTTTCTAACAGGAATGGCTTCACAGAGATGTTCCTAACCAGCTTCCAGCCAGCCATGCCAGGCCATGCCAGCGGAGGCCATGGCAGCAGCAAATGCTGTTCATTTCTCGCTCAGTCCTGCAGCGCGGAGGCAAGGTGGGCAGGGATCCCGGGCAGGCTCCGTCCTTGGCCCAGGGGCTGCCCCTGGGAAATCTGGCTGGGCTTGGCCGGGCTCCACTCGCCCACGGGCACGGAAGCGCCTGTGAATGGGGACTCAGGTCCCGGGAGCAGCAAGCAGGGAAGGAAGCACCAGGCCCGGGATGCTCACAGATGAGACAGGAAGGGATTACACATATCCCACCGATCCGAACATTCGTTCCCCTCGAACAAAGCCGTTCCTGCCTCGCCGTGCAGCCGGGGCTGGGAACAGGCTCCCAGCTGCTCTGGGAACGCCACGGATCACTTTCCTTTCCCACTGTCAGCACCTGCTTAGAGGTTACTTCCTACGACCTTCGGGGTAACCCCGTATCACGGCTTTACTGCCCTGAGAAAGAGATGTGGATGATAAAGAAGGGGAAAGACGAGGAGCCCCCCCGCAATGCCTCCAGCCCCAGCGGACACACGGCCTTTCTGAGCCTTTCCGAGCCTTTCTGAGTGCCCGGGGTCTATCCGTGGAGCCGAGTCCCCTGAGGGCAGCCTGCGTGCACTCTCTCCCATCCAGCTAGAGACCAAGGCAGGAATAATATGAACATATATTTTTAGCAGCAGCAAATTATTTCTCTTACAGAAGGAATATTTCCATGCTGGGCTTTTTCCCTTCCCTTATCACAGATTGTATATTTAGAGCGTGAGAACTCTACCTCGCACAAACAAACGCTGCCAGGCCGCTGTGCTCCGCGCGGGATCCGCTTCTGGCCTCTCTGATGTGCCCCTTCTTTGGACAAAACCCCCCCGGCTTTGCTCCGCAAGTGGGAACTGTCAAAGGGAGAGCTGAGTTCAGGACATTATGTGGAAAGGAAGGGAAAATGCACTCCGGAGAGTTATCAATCAGCACGTGTGTTAAAGCGTAGCTGCAAGTGGCTGGGCTGCAGGAAACCCAGGGCAGACCCCGAGCCCTGCGCGGCGGCAGGCAGCTCCTCTCGCGCCGCCGCACAGGCTTCACCGCTTCCCCTCCGGCCGCAGGTGCAAGCAGGGATCCCGAGGGATGGCTGGAACAGTTGGGGACAACCCCAGGGCCATCTGGCTGCTAAAACACAGTGTACTTGCCAGCAGAGAGTCTCACCCAAAGAGCGGCTTTACAGCCCGCACCGCACAAAGCCGGTGAGTGAAAGGCCATGGGTGCTGAAATCCCCTTCCCACCGTGTCTGCAAGTTTCAGGTTAATGGAGTGGGGCATCAAACGACCACAGCTTCTTGTTCTCACTCTGCTTTCCCACTGTTTCTCCATGCTGGAGGCTGCGCAGCCCTGCCCACCTCGCCACTCGCCTGGCCGCTGCTGGGAGCTGCTCTCTGGCAGCCGGGCCGCCCTGGATCACAGCTCCAGAGGCTTCTCATTCCTAGAGAGGAGGTTGATTTCACAGGCCAACTGTGGCAAACATCTCCACGATTTTTGCAGTTTGTCATGGCTGAGCCGTGAGGACCTGCTGGATCCGTGCATCCCGCTCCAGGAGGGAGCAAGGCAGCAGGATTCCTCCTGGTCGGCGAGACCCAAACACTCCCCATGGCCCCTCAAATGCAGATTTAATGCATTTCAAACAAAAATGCATCAAATGCCATATTTCCACACTGAACACGGGGATTTCATGGTCTGGGTGACTTTCCTGACAGTGAGATTGATATGGACTCTTACTCACAGGTAGCAGTTGCTGGATGAAGCCCCAGGGCTCAGTGTCTCAGATGCCTGCGGCATTTCCCCTTCCCTGCTTTGCTCGGTTCCTTTTCCTCACGCCTCAGCGTGCGGCACCCGCCTCCCACCCAGAATGAAATGTCAAGTCACTGGGCTTTTTGCAAATCACGGCACTGCGCCTTTTGACCTGCACCAAGCTAACTACAGCAGCAGCATGAGAACGGAAACGAATTTGACTGATTAAACACTCCTAATTTGTGGTCGGGGCAGTGGCGTGTAGGCGAAGCTTGCGGCGGGTGCCTCACACGTCCAGGAGCTCCCACAGCGGTACGCACACTGCTCTCTCAGAGGAGAATGATGCCCACCAAGGAAGGGTGGGTTTTACCCACAGCCAGATGTCCTGGCTCTCACTGCTAGCCTGTGCCACCACCGGTGCCGGTACCGATGGGGCATCCTGAGGCCCATCCTGCACGGAGCAGTGGTGCTGGGCAGGTGTGGCAGGGCTCAGGCTGTCTGTGAGTCCTGTCTCGCATGTGAAGTTTGGATGATTTACTCATCTGCACCTGTAAACTGGTTTTCCTACTCTGTCCAGAGCAGACTTGAATGTTCAGGAAAAGGATGGCTTATCTTGGCACCTTAGCATTCCCACTAATCCACTTGATCCAAATTTGCACCAATTAACAGGGATTTTCCCAGCCATGAGTTATAGCATCACGATCAGAAACAGTTGCAAATGTGTCACCTCCAAACTCAGATCCTGGCTCTGCATGTCCATGACGCCAGGTCTGTCTCCAGAGGACATTTCCATACGCCTGCAGACCCAGTGGTGGGAGGATGGGCCAGGCTCTGGCCTGCCCCATGCATCACCACAGTTCTCAAATCTGGTCTCCTACCAGCTCTTTTGTTTATGTTAATGGCCTACAGGTGCAGCTGAGAGAGCATTAGAGGAGTTTCCACACTTGGTAGATGAGCTGGAGCTATTGCAAGGGCCATAGTTTCTCCTACCACTGACATGGAACAGAGGGAGAGCAAGGAGAAATGGCACAATCAGTCCATGACCTGCAGTAAGGAGCCCCAGACTTACTTCAGTCACCTCTAAGGCTTAAAAGTGGCTCAGTCCTCAAAAGACCACACTGACTCCTCTCTAGTTTTCCTATCAGTAATCTGATCATTGCGCCCGGAGACACTGGTCAAAGGAGGTGGCCTGGAGCCCTTTCCCTGACCTGGCTCCATCACATGTTCTGATTTCCACCACCCTGTGAGCTTAGGGCCAGCTCTACATGCACAATGGAGCTCCCCTTGCCATGTACTGATGTCCTGAGACATCTCTGATCTCTTCTTCTTGTGAAGCCCCTGTAGAGGAAACCTCCTTGAAGAGCTGATTGTCACCATGACCATCCACCCTGTGCCTCTGCAGAGACAAAACACCGTGGGGAGGGAGGAGATCCACAGCTCACAGTGCAGACCTCCCACCCCGAAGAATCATAAAATCATAGAATCATTCAGGTTGGAAAAGACCTCTAGGATCATGTAGTCCAACTTTCTTTTAACATCTCCCTAAGCCCTAGAGTCCAGGGGTCCTCAAACTACGGCCCGCAGGCCGCATACGGTCCCCCAGGGTCCTCAATCCGGCCCGCCGGTATTTACAGAACTCCCCGCCCCCCCACGCTGGGGGTTGGGGGGGGAAACCAAGCAGCCGCAGATGACTTCCTGCCACTTAATCCGCGCGCTGGCCTCTGCAGCCCCCAAACGAATTGCCAGAGCCCCAGCGCGGCAAAGTTCCTTCAGTCCGTTCTGGCCACCCTTTCTGGACTGCGCAGCCGGGCTAGGGAGGGGGGGCAGCGGCATCAGCGAGGTGGGCGACTCCCCTGTTGTTTTTTTCCAAACTATAGTCTGGCCTCTGACAGCATCTGAGGGACAGTGAACTGGCCCCCTGTTTAAAAAGTTTGAGGACCCCTGCCCTAGACCATGTCTCAAAGCGCCAAATCTACCCATTTTTTAAACACCTCCAGGGATGGTGCCACCTCTCTGGGCAGCCTGTTCCAATAGCTAATCATGCTTTCAGTGAAGAACTTCTTCCTGATACCAAATCTAACCCTCCCCTGGTGCAACTAGAGGCCATTACCTCTTGTCCTGTCATTAGTTACTTGGGAGAAGAGACCAACACCAGCCTCACCACAACCTCCTTTCAGGGAGTTGTTGAGAGCAATAAGGTCTCCTCTCAGCGTCCTCTTCTCTAGACTAAACAGTCCCAGTTCCCTCAGGTGCTCCTCATAAAACATATTCTCCAGACCCCTCACCAGCTTTGTTGCCCTTCTCCGTACCCGCTCCAGCACCTCAATGTCCTTCTTGTCCTGTGGTGCCCAAAACTGGACACAGTGCTTAAGGTGTGGTCTCACAAGTGCCGAGTCCAGGGGCACAATCACCTCCCTGCTTCTGCTGGTCACGCCATTTCTGACACAGGCCAGGATGCTGTTGGCCTTCTTGGCCACCTGGGCACACGCTGGCTCATGTTCAGCTGTCTGTCCACCAGCACCCCCAGGTCCTTTTCCACCAGGCAGTTTCCAGCCACACTTCTGCAAGCCTGGAGCGTTGCTGGGGGTTGTTGTGACCAAACTGCAGGACCCGGCACTTGGCTTTGTTAAACCTCATACAATTGGTCCAGCCTGTCCAGATCCCTTTGCAGAGCCTTCCTACCCTCAAGCAGATTGACAGTCCCGCTTAGTTTCGTGTCATCCGCAAATTTACTGAGGGAGAGAGAAGGAGGAAAGAAGTTCCCACCTCTGAGCTGGGACAAGCCTGCCCTGGTCACCTCCTCCACCCTCCCCTCCTGGCCGTGGGCAGGAGGGTTAGCACAGCCTGCCAGGAGATGCTCTGTGTGAAGCTGGCCAGGCATTGCAGGGCCTGAAAAGGCAGAGCCCTGACACAGGAGGTGGCATCCTGCCTGAGCTACCTCCAGCCCCTTCCCCAAAAAGAGCTCAGGCTGCTGCCCTGGCTTGTGCACAGGCTCAGGCATTTCCGGAGAGATGACAGACGGGTCTAGGGGCTCAGAGCTCTGCACTCAGTGACCAGAGCCAACAGGCTGTAGTGGTCACCAGAGGGTTTGTCAGGAGGTCCAGGAGTCATCTCGCAGCGGGAGAGGTCTCCATCAGCCCCAGAAGCCACCCGGCTCAGGGAGCTGGTCCCTGGCGCAGCTCTCCAGGAGAGGGTCAGCAGGCGGGAGGAAAACAGAGCAGCAAAGGACAGCTCTCTGCCAAGACTCGTTTCTCCCATGCATGGGGCCAAGATCGGTTGCAATGATATCAGCCCCACGTTCTGTTCAGAGCTGGCTCGTCTCTGCAGGACATGGGCTCTCTGGCGCGGAGCTGCAGCGCGCGAGGCCGAGCCCAGGGCCCGAGCTGCACCATGTGAACCACTGTGGCTGGAAACGAAATCCCATTGAAATCAGAGCACGTTGGACACAGGGCTCAGAGCACAGCCGTCCCCGAGCCAAGCTGGCAGGCGAGAACAAGCACTGGGGTCTCTCACCTGCTCACCAAATGCACAGAAAATGCTGCTCCATGGCTCTTCCCACAAAGGAGAGGCCCCAGAGCTCGGGGGAGCTCCCAAAATGCAGGACGGGCCGGGATGGGCACAGAGATGGGCACTGCCTGCACTGGGCGCCAGAGGTCAGTGGGGAAAGCAGGAGGCTGGGAAGCGTTTGCACGTTTCTCATGGCCTGGATTTCCAAGAAAAGTGATTTGGTAAGGACCAACAGGCTAAAACTCAAACCCTCGTTCATCCTGGCAAAGGGGTCTATAGGATTTGGGCTCGCGAGCGGCGCGGGCAGGGCCAGCTGGCAGGAGCGCGGCTGCGAGGCCAGTGGCTGGCAGAGCAGCCCAGGGCCAGGCAGCGTTTCAGGAACCAAGGAACCCCGGCCATTCCCGGCTGAATACCTTAGTCCAGAAAAATATTTCAAATGGGGGTGGGTGGGTGGGGAAAAGCAAGCATTAACAGCCAAAAAAATGGAAGGGAAAGCAGATGCATGTTTGGGGAAGTGTCTGAATTGAAAATCCAGACAGTGGGAGTGTGAAAATGAGATTTCCAGGCAGACAAGGCATGTGTGTGACCAGATAACTGGCTACAGGAGCAAACCGCTTGATACTGGGAGATGCACATCCATGCACATCTCTCATCGACTATATCCAAAACTGCCTCCTGTCCAGTCCCCGTGTGAAGGGAGGGTCCTTTCTACCAGCACTGCTCTTCCCTTGTTATCTTCTTACTGTGGTGTCACCACCCCAAGTACATTTTAGGCCCTCAGGTAGATAACCTTGGGCATGTGCTCCAAAAGCTGGAGGAACAGCAAGTTTTCCTTTGCCCCCATGTTGCTGTGGTAACTCCTGATGAAAGGTTTCTGCTGAAGAAAGCAAGAGAGCTGAAACAACCAGCAGAACCACTCAAAGGTGAAACCTGCAGCCTGGGGTGATGAATTCACCCACTGAGAAATAAAGGGAATGTTTTGCACTGTGCCTGTTGCTTGAGCCGCTCAAGTCCCTTGTGAAGGCAGAGCTGGTGTGAAGGAGGGAAGCGTCCAACCCATCCTGCCAGCACCATCAGCAAGCTCCTTCACCCAGGGAGCAGTCCGACCAAGGAGGGGGCAGGAGGAGGCTGGGGCAGCGCTGGGCGAGCAGGATGCTGGGAGAGCATCGACCGTCTGGAGGCCCAGCAACGCAGCTGTGCTCCAACAGCTGCTACAGAAACCATCTGCCTGGGCGCTGGGCTGGACAAGCGGGAGCAGAGCAGGCAAGATTTCCAGGATGAGAGGGCTGAGAGGGAGGCGGGGTCTCCCGTGAGATGAAGGGTGTTGAATCTGGTGGAGCTCCTCACACAGTAACCATCACTGCAAGGCTGGCATTAATGCGTGGTGGAGAAGTCCTCTGTGAAGGGAGTTCAGAAATTATCAAAACAGAGAAATGAAGGCATTAAGAGATAAGAAATGGTCCCTGCAAAAATAGTCCCCAGCAAGTCTTTGGTGGTACCTTCTGCCACCCAGCTTGCAGGGAGCCTCCAGGCAGGTCCCTCTTACAGAGGAGATGGAAAAGCCTAATTCAACCCCAAATAAACAGCTGTGTTCAGAAGCACTTCTGGGTTTGTGTGGATCTGGGGGTTGTTCAGAGACTGCAAAATCGCTCTACACGCAGATGATCTTTCCTTGCTTGGTATCTGTTGTTTTGGCTATCCTACCATGGCAACAGTTTGATGGATGGATTTAAGGGCCATATCCAGCAGTTTCGCTCCGGGTTCTCCCTGCCACACCACTAGATCCTTGCTGACATGCAAGTTAGGAAAATCCCATGCAGTCTTCAGCACATGAGAGTTCATGGAGAAGGCCACCAAGGGACTATTCTCTTTCTGAAAGGATGAGAAACTCATTACCACCACAGATGGCCTGGCTCTTCTAGGCCTCTCGCCTAAAATGCCAGCCCAGCAGAGGCCACAGGCTTTATAGGATTACAGCTACTCCAAGTTTATGAGGTTACATAAAACATTTATGGTGGGTGCATTAGTAACACAGTGGCCTATATTTACAGCTGGTACATGCCCGCTGCAAAGCAGGGGTGACCCCAAGGCTTTGCTGGAGCCCATGTGCTGGTATTTGGATTGTTTCCACCAGTGCTAACAGCTGGGCTCCAAGGAGCAGCCAAGGGCAGCTCAGATGTCACCTCTGTGCTCCAGCACCCACCCACGGGCTCCGGTGATGTGCTGAGGGCCCCAGCAGCTCAGCACCGGGGAGCGTGGGGTCCCAACCAGGCTGGCCGGCTGTGTTTGCGCTTCGCAGTAGCTCGTGGGAGGTGAGACCTCTGAGTCAGCACGGCTGGCTGTGGCTTTCCAAGCTCTCTCCCAACTGCTGCGCCCAGCACCGTGCTTCTGGCCTCCAGCACCTTGCACTGCAGTGGGTCTCCTTTATGCAGAAGCAAAATTAAAGGGTTGGATGGGTAAGGAGAGACGTTTCAGAATGCAAGGACCATGTGGGAGTGGGGAGGAGGCGGCAGCAGGAGCCTGCCCAGGCCAGCACATCCCCAAGCCTGGTGGGGCAGGGTGTCTGCACAGTCCCCGCTTTGCTCAGGAAGAAGGAACAACAACAGGAAGAGAAGAGGACTCACTCAGACAAAAGATAAACAGACCAGCTAGATAGCAAAGCCAGAAGTTGCTAATTAACCTCAAATTGCTTCGGAAGAGACTCCAAGTGGAGCATTCCCTTCCGAAAGCAGAGCAGGCAGAGCTGTCCCAGGACATCTGCTGCTGTGGTCCTGCTCTGCAGCCGCCACCTCCGCAGTGGTTTTTCTCCCCTGAGCTGTTCTGGGCATGAGAGCAGGAGCAAGCATCCCAAAAAGGCGCTGCACCTTGCTCTTTGCTCAGCCTAAACCTTGTTTGGGTTCAACAGCGATGTGCTGGAGCCCTTCACACCTCCCGCCAGCAGCAGAGTCCCTCTCCCCACGCTCCCCCCAGCACCACACCAAAGACGCGAGCTTGTGGAAGCAGCTTCATGCATTGTGGAGTCTCCTTCTCTGGAGACTTTCAAGACCCACCTGGATTGTTCCTGGGTAACCTGCTCTGGGTGACCCTGCTTTGGTAGTGGGGCTGGACTAGATGATCTCCAGAGGTCCCTTCCACCATTCTGTGATTCTGTGATCTAATGGAGCTTGGAGCATCAATGCACCTCGAGCAAAGCTCCTGCGCTGTGGCATCGCTAAACCCAGCAGGAGCTCAGTTAATAAATAAAGCCCTTGCCCCTGCCAAGTGTATCTCACATGCCGCCAGAACAGGCTGAAGCACCGTTCCCTCAGGCAAAGGAAATAAATGAGAGCGAAAAATTAAACCGATTGCTGAAACCCAAGGGCCAGTCAGAAGCAATCTGGGCTCCTCAGGCCAGGAAATGACACTCAGCTGAGCATCTGTGTGCATGTCAGGATGGATTAGGAGCCTGTCAGGAGCTCAACATCAGCTTTATAAGACCATTATGTGTGAGAGGGCTGCAGCCTGGCTTTGGACACCAGAAGCACCGTTACAAGCACTGCAGCCCCCGAGCATTTTCTGTATCAAAAATAGTGTGTTCAGCAGTAGTAGGGAAATGGTTGTGCTGCTGGACTCAGCACTGGTGAGGCCACAGCTTGTGTACCAAGTTCAGTTTTGGGTGCCACAGGATAAGAGAGACATTGAGGGGCTGGAGCAGGCCCAGTAAAGGGCAACCAAGCTGGTGAGGGATCTGGAGAACATGTCTTATGAAGAGTGCCTGAGGGAACTGGGACTGTTTAGTTTAGAGAACAGAAGGCTGAGGAGAGACATCATTGCTTTCTACAAGTACCTGAACGGAGGTTGTAGAGATGTGGGTGTTGGTCTCTTCTCTCAAGTAACTAGCGATAGGACGAGAGGAAATGTCCTTAAGTTGCACCAGGGGAGGTTTAGATTGGATATAAGGAAGAAGTACTTTACTGAAAGAGTGGTCAGGCAGTGGAACAGGCTGCCCAGGGCAGTGGTGGAGTCACCATCCCTGGAGGTGTTCAAAAAACAGGCAGACATGGCACTTCGGGACATGGTCTAGTGGTCATGGTAGTGTTGGGTTGACAGTTGGACTTGATGATCCTAAAGGTCTTTTCCAGCCTTAATGATTCTATGATTCTGTCTGCTGCTATATTGCAATACAATACTTCTCTCTCCACTGAATGTCCTTGAAAAAGGATGCCAGGCTGAGACATCAAATTTGGCTGCAAACCAGGGCAGGTTTTCAAGCTCAGCATCTGGTGAAGCACGGGGATGTGATACCTCTGCTCTGCTAACAAGGTGCTAGGCTGCCTCAGCTCCTGCCAGATCCAGTTGTTTTGGAGGGATGAGGGGTGATTCCCATCCTGCATTGGTCAAGAAAGCCTGGGTTTGGAACCAGCTTCAATGGAAACAGGCCTTGCTCTAACACTTCCCTAGTCTGGTGGTCTAGACATGCAGACACATTAAGATTCTGTGTTGTCCCAATATTGTCGCATTAGGAAGGATTACAAATAAAGTCTTAATCCACAGATGGGACCCCAGCCCTCACTTCTCACTGGGCTGTGGGAAGACAACACTTCTGGATCCAGAAATGCTACTGTGGAGTACCTTCTGCTGCTATCGAAGACGTCCCCTGAAACTCCAGGGTTCAGCCAAGTGACTTGCAATTGCCGGAGAGAAACAGCGGCACAGAGCTCAGCTCAGGGGGAAAAGCTGGGGGAGCCTACACCTTGAGATGGCCATGGAGACCATGCAGAGGAGAGCTGGGAGAGCCTACACCTCAGGATGGCCACGGGGACCACGCAGAGGAGAGCTATGCAGCCCTTCCTCCTTGTGGCACTTGTGCAGCTCAGCCAGATGTGTCTGCAGCCACTTTTTTTGGAGCATCAGATGATAAGAAGCAGAGCAGAGGGCAAAGGGCATTGCAGACCTGCCCCAGGGACATGGCAGCAAACCCCAAAATGCGCAGTGAACTCTGGTTAATCCAAAGGGTCTGCTTTTCATCTGTCCAGACTTCAAACACAAATTTTGATTTTTTTGCCCTGAAAGCAAAAGATTTTCCCTGCAAAAATGTTTGGTCCTAAAACTCTACAGCATATCAGTGCAAGAGCTTACTTCTATCCTTCTACACCAGATTTTATTTTCAACCTCATAACATTTGTGGTGGGAGCTGAATACTGCCCGCAACAATCCTACTGCTTTCTTAACCCCTGACTTTCTTTGCAGTAGAAAGGAGTCTTAGAAAGTTCAACCCAGCTGCTTTCCACTGCAGCGGTCTCACTTCATGGTGTGTCACAGGTGCCGCCCATCCATTTTCTTTGTGGATTCCCTGGAAATTCCCAAATTCTTGTCTATAAACACATTTTGAGAGCAACTCAGTCCACGTTATGGTAACAGCTTGATGCTTTCAGCTTCTGGGCTTAAATCCTGCTGGCTAAGCTCTCCTCCGCGTGCAAACGCACAGCACAGCTGAAGTCCAACAGCAGGAAAACCCTCGCTGTGAAGTGACACTTGGGCGCTGAGCCTCAGCAAATCCTTAAGAGTTGTGGTGGCCTTGCAAGTCGTTTGTTTTATCACAGACTAAAAATCTTCCTTAACACTTTTCCTGAAATGAGTAAGAACATATGAACTGATTTCAGCAGAGTCAGGCACCTAGACCTTATCACCAAAGTAAAGGTCCCTCTTATCTACCTCTCACTGGAACATCTCAAAGCATTGAGTGGGTCACAGAAGCTCTTCCAAAAGCTGGTGGAGAGAGACAGGGACCTGCAAGAGGTTACTCACACCCCATGTGCCTCAGGACTGATGGGAGTGGCCCTGAAGACATCTGTGTCTCTTCCAGGAGCCTACACCAGCTGCCTAATAGTTAGGAGTCCAAAGTCCAGGGAAAGGAATGTGAGCACAAGGATCCTAGAACCACCACTCAAGGTCACAGGCAGCCTCTGCGCTGACTTCAGAAGAACCTGAGATGCACCTAAAGAGAGAACCATTTCATGTAAGCCCTCACAGTCTTTTTCTATATTCAGACCAAACTCATACCAATCCTGTCCCAACCTCAGGGACCCCCAGAGCTCCTTTCTAACCTCAGTCATTACAAGATTCCAAATAATTTTCCTCTCTTACTTGTCAAAGCCTTTTGGGGACAAATGCAATGACATCATCAGCAACAGCAAAACAGGCAAAGCTTTTACACCGTTACATGGGCTGAGAAACGCTGCAGGGGTGGGATGTCCTGCCAGAATGGCTGTGAGCTGGCAGAGCTGGGCTTGGTCCTGGCCAGACCTGGCCCTTGGCCTTGTTTGCTATTGCACAGCCTGAGAGACCTGGTGTGACTTTGGGAGGATAAACCAAAACAAAACTCCACAGTGACAATTTAGAGAAGGACGGCAAAGCGGTAATGGAAAAATGACCAAGCTCCGGTCATGTACTCCAGAAAACGTATGGGAAACTGGACATCCCACCTGTGAAACAAGGCTTGGACACTTTTGGTGACCACTGAGCTCTTCGTACAATTTGCCTATAAAGGGACCACGACTGAGCCCCCAAACTATTCTAATTTATACAATTAACATATAAGCTAGCAAAAGCCCATCAGACTCAAAACGCTCTAAAAATATTTTAAAGCTTTCTATGATAGTGTAAATACTCCCCATGAAGACCCACCTTCTGTGCCAGCCTGCTCCCTCCCATCCCCGCAACTGGGACCAGTATGTCCAATTTGCCTCTCCCATTGAGGAGATTACACTCAGAAACCTGTTCTCAGTGAGCTGCAGGCACATTAATTTAAGGATTTACTGAGGTAGGTTTATAAATGCCTCCCCATCCCTTTCTCCTGGGGGGGGGAATATAGCAACACTGGTGAAACATTATTCAGAGTTTTATGATCTTGCAATTAAAAAGAAAATCACTAAGAAAATAAGAAAGCATCCCAATATCTGTCATAAAGCAATAATTGATTGTGCAATCTGTGGCTGAAGCTCGGGTAAATGATTTGGGTATTTGACAACTAAGGAAGAGGAAAGTTTGGATGTGAACAGTCCCACTGGCTGGGAATATTCTCACGCCTGGGCAGGGATGGGAATAAGGCTCCGTATGGCTCACAGCTGCCATCACCGCTTCGCTTGCTAAACTCCACTTCACTTTCTCTTATTTAGAAAAATAACGAAGAAATTACAGCAGGCAAACAAACAATCCTTGTCTTAGAAAAACCACAGCGTCATGATAAAGCGCGACAAGAAACGGTGGAAAAGTGACTGTGCTAACGCTGATGAGAGCCCATACGTGTTACGCAGCAAGAAAAACAAATGACTCCCTCTCAGATGGAAGAAAATGTTTCTTCTCAGTTAGAGAAAGAAAAACACAAAGTGGCTCAACTGCATCCCTGAAATTGTGCAATTTACTTTGCATATTTGGCAGCAAAAGTAGAAGAAGCAGTTTATAATCCAGGGTTTTCACGCAAATGACAGGTTCTTGGTTCTTGAAGGAGCATTTTCATTTCGCTGTGCTTTTTTAATTAACATTCTAAGAGCACATCAGAATTAAAGGAATAACATCAACTTAAAACCCGTAGAGCCGATTGAGCGTATGTAATGACCAGTGTCACAGCAGTGCCCTGCCCAGCTGTGACCGAAGCAGAGCAGGGAAGCAGCACTTCCCTGGGGAGCTGGGATTTGTTTGTACGACCAAAGCGTTTTCTGTACGGCCAATTTCTCCGCGTACCTTTGCCAGGCAGCTCCCTGCTTCCCGCAGCAACAGGGCACAAGGCTTGAGGAGGACCAGGCACCAATCCACCCCAGAGCTGTGGATGGGCAAGGGCTGAACACAAAAGCTGGGGTTTTGCTTTCTTTCATAGAATGAATGAATTCTAGAATGGTTTGGGTTGGAAGGGACCTCGAAGATCATCTGGTTCCAATCCCCTGCCATGGCAGGGACACCTCCCACTAGACCAGGTTGCTCAAGACCCCATCCAACCTGGCCTTGAACACCTCCAGGGATGGAGCATCCGCAACCCTCCATAATGGCATAGATGCAAATTGCTGTACCTTTTATTGTTTTTAAACATTGATCTTAACCGTTCAGGTGGATATTATTTATAAAACAACCTGTAAAGCTCCTTTTTGAACCCCAAGAGCTGGTTCTGAGTTTCAAGATACAGGACAGCTGGTGTGATACACATCTAGAGAGGCTGAAAACAGCTCTACCTGCCTGCAAAACCTGTTCAAAATGGGTGAGAATCTCTCAAAGAAAGCAATTTTTCAGAAAGGAGCCGTGCCAGACAGCTCCCCCGCAGCTGCCGGGGCAGCAAAGGGAAGCAGCTCCGGAACGGAAGGAAAAAAGAACCACGAGGGAAGTGAAACTGTGACAATTTCAAGTCCTAGGGACAGAGTCCTATGACTGGGCACAGTCTCGTGTCACATGAAAGGTGTGGGAAAATGCTGAAGCGTCGGTTACACTCGCATTGCTAGCTTCAAAAATAGCCTGAGAACCAAAGCATGACCTCATAGCTGTGGCAGCTCCCCCGCGCAGCGCTGCCAGGAGGGTCCGCGGCTCCCGGCCGGTGCGGGCACGGTTCCTCCCGCGCACCTGGACGGGCACCGAAAACCTTGCTCTGCTCCCGCGCTGGAGAACCAGCCCTGATTAACAGAGAGCTAAACCCCAGGCCTGAGCGCTTGGCTGGAATTAGCAGCAAGATGAAGCTTAGAGTTAAACCTTGAAGCCGTCGTGGTGAGTAAGGCATTTTCCAATTATCTCATCCAGCGTATCCAATCGCTGCACTGGCTTCATAAACCAAATGAAACCGCACACAAATTACACTGACACCAAGAACAACATCTCACAGGGCTGCCCTTTGCAGTGCTCTCCAGGTTTGTTCTGTTTACAACTCTGTTTACTGCCCTAATCTCCCCAAATTACCCAGTCTCCAACACGAGACGTAAACAGGCAGAAATTTGGCTACTGGTTCTGAGGATAAGACGATTTTTTTTACGAGTTCTGATGAGGATAATAAGAAGAAAACAGAGGGGTTATTTTTTTCAGAACTGGCTGGCCTGCTGGTGCAGAGCATGCCCCATCAGAGAACATCCAAAACTTCGCATTGGTGCATGACTCTTGCTCACGGCTCCACACGCTCTGCATCTGGCTGAGGCTCACAGCATCTCTGCCTTGGGAAGACACAGGTTTCTAACTCATATAAATCTTCTGCACAGCTGAAGCTCACCAGTAGCATCCCACCTGGATGGAGGTTACCAGAGCATCGTGCACAGCCTGGGGAGAAGCAGGAGGACCCCGTGGTGCTCAGCAGCCGTGCCCCTCACAGCCTCCTTGCTCCAGGTGGCACTTGGCTTTGTCTTGGCTCCACGACAAGCACTGGGGGCTCAACAGCTTGTACCAAACAAGCGCTGCACCAGTGTCGGGCCAGGCATGTGCTGCAATGGTCAGTCATCTCCAAAGAAAAGATGGGAAACCTCCAGAAAATACAACAAACATCACAATGACCTGCAGAAAGCAGCCCGGCTGCTCAGCCCCTGCGCGCATCACCAAAACACCGAGAAGGTGCAAGAAACCTCTTGAGAAACCTTGGCTTTGTGCAGTGGTGGAGCGGAAGGGAGCGAGTCCAACCCACCCATCAAGCCTGTTGCACTCTCATTGATGTCCCACTCACCTCCACAAGCCCTACAGAGCTGTCATGTGCAGGTACACACAGTACATGTCTGGGCAACAGCCGCCCCTCTCCCCCATGGCTCCACTAGCAGTGACTGGTCCTCAATGTTGGTTTAATGCCATATCATAGAATCATAGAATCACTTAGGTTGGAAAAGACCTTGAAGATCATCCAGTCCAACCATAACTCTACTCTACCAAGTCTGCTGCTGAACCATGTCCCTCAGCTCCACATCTGCACAGCTTCGAAACTCCTCCAGGGATGGTGATTCAACCACTGCCCTAGGCAGCCTCTTCCAGTGTCTGACAATACTTTCAGTGAATAAAATTTTCCTGATATCCAACCTAAACCACTTGTGGTGCAACTTGAGGCCATTTTTCTCTTGTCCTATCTCTTGCTACTTGTGAGAAGAGACCAGCAACCCCTTGAAGTGCTGGGGCCTGAGTTGTGGGCCCCAAGTTGGAGTTGACCTATGAATGAGTCACAACCCAGCAGAATGTTTTGTTTTTCCTATTGGCTTCATGTTCCAGAGGCAGAACCTGGCCCACCTGTG
>JAVSBS010028767.1:0-16259 GCA_033124195.1 Coracias cyanogaster | reverse complement strand
ATTTTTCCTAACATCCAACCTAAACCTCCTGTGGTGCAACTTGAGGCTGTTTCCTCTTGTCCTATCACTTGCTACTTCTGAGAAGAGACCAGCACCCACCTCCTTTCAGGGAGTTGTTGAGAGCAATAAGGTGTCCTGTGAGCCTCCTCTTCTTCAGAATAAACAACCCCAGATCCCTCAGCCGCTCCTCACCAGACTTGTGCTCTAGACCCTTCCCCAGCTTTGCTGCCCTTCTCTGGACATGCTCCAGCCCCTCAATGTCTTTCTTGGAGTGAGGGGCCCAAAACTGACCCCGTGATTTGAGGGGTGGCCTCACCAGTGCTGGATGGGAGATGATAACTTCCCTAGTCCTGCTGGCCATACCAGGGCTGATCCAAATCAGGACACCGGTGGCCTTCTTGGCCACCTAGGCACACGCTGGCTCATCTTCAGCCAGTTGTTGATCCGTACCCCCAAGTCCTGACCCTTACATCCACTGTCCTAAGCCCCACTGCCTTGCAAAATCTTGCCCTTGTTTCAGAGGAAGGTGGCTTTTTTCCAAAGCAGAAGCTTGACCTGGGCCTGTGCTGAGGATGGAGATGGGATGCGCTGTTGTCACGATGGTGATTACCAGCTTCTCAGCTTCTCACCTCCAGAAAGGCTGTTTGCATTGGAAAGGGAACGAGAAGCACTCCTGCGTACCTGTACACCAGCCTGGCGCAGGTGGAGCAGCACTTGGAGCTTTCTCTGCGTGCACAGGCACTTCTATTACTTAGGGGCAAATGTCTGCAGATTAATTCAAAGGATCAAATCCACCTCATGTAGTATTTTACACCGTTCCCTCTGTGAATCCTCTTGCTCTGCAACTTGGCAATTACCAACAGACAATTTCTGGGAAACACATTTTAAGCTTGGGGGCTAAACCACGGTAATCTGTATCAGCGCTGAAATCAGAGCTTTTCTGTCCAGCCGGTCCAGGGTTTTTGTCACACTGATTTTACACTAGCGCAACAGTGACCGGTGCCGTGGAGCCAGCCATACCTGCAGCTAAAGACCCTAAGTCCCGTACGTGTATATACAAGCAATTTGATTTTTCTGTGTAAAACAGAGGACTACTGTCACATGCCTTCGCTTTCATGCAGATTTTTTCTGAATGCTTTGCAGTCCTCTTTGCTATTTTGATAAAAGAAAAGTTACTTTCAAAAGTAAAGGCTTATAATTTCTGGTGATCTAAACAGATGTGACTTGACAAAGGGGTCCATTGTAGGGCCATGTTAGTGCTTTATTTTTTAACGATGAAGGCTTTGGTTGTTTGTTATGGTGAGAAATAGTTTCCCCTCCAGATAGCCCCTTGAGAAATTCATGAGAGAAAATCCAGACTGTGAAAAGTATGGCTTGTGAGGAATTTGAAACAACATGACAGGGGAAGCAAATCATCATGAAAATCCTATTACAGAAAGCCTGGGCTCATGACCACCTCCAGCCCCAAGTTCATCCTCCCAGACTCCAGGTGAGCTGTCTCGCTGTCGTCCGCACCCTGACTGTCCACAGGAACCAGAAACATCATTCAGCCTTCCTATCCTTCTGCTGTCTGGAGTCCCAGAAGGCGAAGCTCTTGCTGTGGCTGCTGCTGAACCTATGCAGAGGATGACGGTCTCAAGCCAAAGACAAAACAATGTGCGAATGAGTGAAGCCGTGGGTCAAGGTAAGGAGGAGAGAACTGGCAGCACAGCCGACTGCTGTTGCACAACTCCAGCTAATCAGACACAGATCCAGATGCAAGCTGCCCGTGAACATTTCAGAGGAGTTTACATTTCAGCCGGGTTTTGCAGCTGGATGGTGACAGCTTCGCATGCAAAGCTGATTTCTCCAGGGTCCGGCTCCAGAGAGGGGTAACTGGTGTAGTGCCTCTGAAAAGCTCCAGTTTCTGACCCATTTTCAGGTTTGTTTCCTTTCCTCTCAGGCTTCTTTCCAGGCACATGTTAAAGTGCTCTGCTGTATTGTAATTGAAGTATAGTTCAATAAGTTTCAGTTCTCATTTAAGACTTCATTTTTTAAGATAGCAGAATTGTTTAGGTTCATGTCAGAACAGTTTTAAGGCCTCCAGCATTAAAAATAATCTGTCATAAATCTAAAAATACCAGCTTTACAGAGAGGAGATGTGAGGTGCCAAGAGATTTCACACACACAAACAATTGGGAGAATGGGCTTCAAGTTCAATTTGCATGTTTTCCATGGTTACCTAACACTGGACCCAGCAATCCGAGCTGAATCACCTCGAGATTTTTTTCTAATGCTCCCCCTGAAGTAGGGTCTCAGCATCCCTCCATGCGGACATTTCCTTGCCTGCTGCAGGGGGATATTACAATGACAGGGTCTCCACACACCGCCCTCGAAGCTCTGGCTTTGGCATGGTGCTTCCCAAGAGCTGACCTGCAGCCCTGGCTGGGTCACCAACAGAGGTGATCTCAACACACAGCGACGGAGAGGAGCATGAGCACAATGAAGCCACGAAACTGCCAGCGTGCAGGAAATTGGCCAATTATCCCACATGGACTTTTAACAGAAACCATACAAAGGGATCTTTATGGATGAGATGATTGCAGGAAAGGAAGGAGAGAGACAAACATCAGGGGAAACCAACAGCACGGTGAACTATGATCAATATTTATGACCATCCTCTGAAAGGTCATTCTTAGTCCATCTTATAGCTAGTGACTGAATGTCAGGATTATTTAGGAGAACATCTTAAAAGAAGTAAAAAATCGTTGGTGGATAACACCGACAATGCTTCTAAATCACAGCAAGAGACGGTGTCAGTAGCTTCACTCAGTGAAAGGACTCCGTCCTTCCCAGTTGTGCTTCTCCTGCAGACCACGGAGCCGTGGGAAGGGACGAGGGCAGAAGAGGCATGCTCACCTCCTGGGTAAGTTTGTCCTCCTCACTGACAGTCCCGCAGGAACACTGGCAATTTCCTCATGGGATGTTCAGGGTCCATCAAACCTCAGCACACAGATTTAAACTGCAGCAAGATGTGTCAGAATAGTAAGAAAGGGATGGAGGCTCCCCATCTACCAAAGATACCCCAGCCCCACACAGGCCTTCATTATGCTGCTGCTTGGCTAAAAAAAGTGTATCAGAAAATATCCATTGAAAAATTCCTTTTTCTGTCTGATATTGTAAACACAAGTTCAGCACAGGAGACTCTGCAGGATAAGATGGTTTTGATGACTTCCAGCCGCATACACACTCCACAGACTCGCTTTCCAAACAGCCTATTATCACCATGCAGGCAGCTCATTTATTTGCTGAGAATTCTCATTTTAAAAAGCTAATCAGTCAAGATTTATTTTCCTCTGATAAGGCACAGGAGGGCACTGCTAAGGTTCTGGCTTCTGCTGGTTGTCAAGCTCCTTGTCTAGCGGTTAATGTCAAGCTAACACCACGACAGGGCTCTAACATGTCACTTCTTCAGTCGGTGTGTCCTGGAGGTCTAGCTCTGGAAACCAAGGCTTTGCCACCAATGTTCCCACAGGCCACAAGACGGATCATTTCACTGCCCCAGTTTCTCCAGAGGGAAAAGCGGGGTCTTCCAGCCAAGGAGTCAAAAGCACGCAAAGGTGGGTGTCCACAACTGCCAAGAACTGTCTGAGTCTTTAACTGAATGCGGCATCACGTCTGCCCAGAGCATCTGGAGCTGCCACAGGAGACAGGATCTGGGGACAGCAGCTTGTACATCCAACTTAAAGCCCTTTTTCTCCTGTGCTGGCCCAGATGACACTCTCAGCAGGGGGAAAGCGGTACCGAGGGGCAGCGAGCGGGACAGAGCTCCCCCGCCCCGGGCCCGAGCTTCAAGAAGGGCCGAGATCATCACTGGCAGATGCACCTTCCCCAGGGCTCCGAAATCTCTGTCAGCAAACAGAAAGCAACTGGAAGGCAATTTAAAAAAAAGACAAAAAGAAAGCCTGTGTTTGAAATATGCTTTGTTTTCTTTTAAAAAATCCAGGATCCCATCCAGTTTGAAAGAGGAGGAGAGCACTGAAACAACTCTTTGTTTTTTGCATTAGTTCAAGAAGAAAACACGTTTTAAAATATATTCCTCTGAGGTTTCAATACTGCCCTTAGCCCCCACTTTTGGCATGCGGGTAGGAGGTCACAGGTATCCTCTCAGAGCCAAAGCAAACTGGAAAAATAACTCCTGGCCCAACAGCCCCTCTTGTTAACCCTTCCCAGGCAGCATGGAGGGCATCTGCCCACCCCGCCACCTCCTGTGGTGCTCCTGGCCCCTGTCCAGCCCCAGCAGGGTGGCTGAAGGACCTGCCACCCTCACCTGGGTGGCATGTCCCTCTGTTGAGGCAGGGCCAGGAGCCCCTCTTCCTCCCCAGGGAATTGTGGCCCTTCGAGCTTCACGGGGAAACACACAGAAATAAAGGTCTCACATGGGAGTCAGGGTGAACTGGGGACTTTGTGGGAAAAATCTACCACATTGCCGCCACCACCACCAGCAAGGACGTGCAAATGGTGCCTTGTGGCAGCTCTAAGACTGTGGCACTTTGAGGCCTGGGGGCAGGGTCCTGGTCTGCCCGCAACCCTCAGGGCAGAGAGCCCAATGGCAAGGGCCAGGGCAGCACACAGCGATGGCTAGGTGGGACAATGGCTCATATCTCCTTCCACTGCCACCCCCAAGGCAGACCCAGCCCATGCTCCACCCACCTCCAGGGCAGAGCTCAGGAGGGTCCATGAACAGCGACGGCACCTGCAGCGCCCCTGGCAGCGCTCCCCTCATGTCTGCAGCCCTCTGAAAACAGAAGCCCCTCAAATCTCAGAGAGCCACCAAAGAGCAGCTGAGAGTTTGCCAAGCCCTGGTGGGGTCTGAAGCTCCTTAAGTGACACCCTGCCCTTCACCAACCTTGGCCTCCAGCGCTCCACAAAATGCCCAAGTCATTAATTCCCATCTGCAGATCCCCTGGGCCAGGTGCCCTCTGCCCAGAGCAAGACACTGTTTGTGGTGGTCTGCTCGCCAAATCTGCCGGCACGAAGCAGTGTGGCCAGTTGCGTCTGGCACCAGGGGAGCGGCTGCAATGGCTGAGGCCATCAACTCGCTCCCCTTTTTCTCTTGGCTGCAGCGACCGCGCAGGTTGGAGCATGGAAGAGTGAGTGCCAAGTGCTACGGTGTGAAGCCATTTGCCGTTCAGAACGCTGTTTTTTCATGGCTTACAAGTTCCCACTCCCCGCCTCCATTCCTTTGGGTTGAAATTCGTCATGCTTGTTCTTAACCCAGTGGAGAATTTCTGCAGGAAGGTTCAATAGTATAAGTAGCAGCAATTATTCATCTGGCTTTCATCATGGAAGATAACAGATACTACAGAAAGTTGCTGTCTCCACGAGGGAGGTGGCAGAAGAGAGGACTCCTGCCCCACAGCCCGGCATGATCCACAACCCAGCACGCCCCAGGGCTCTCCAGGAGTAAATTCAGCAGCAATTCCTGCACCCACACACCAACAAACACCCACCCAAACACAGCAGCTCATGCAGTCCCACGGGGCGGGTTTCCAGATAGCCAAGCATGAAAACGTGATGACCAAGACATTTTTCAGATGCATCTGGGGTGCAAGCATGAATTCTAAACCTGCTCCTAAAACCAACATGAGCTGAACCTTCGGGCTTGGCACGGAGAGCCCTGAGCAGGACAACGATCCCTGTCCTTGCACAAGGAAATGCCACTCACAGACAATGCAGCTCGGCTCATCGCGTTGAGAATGACTCCCCTGCGCTTACCAAGCCTGCGCCCAGGCTCTGCTTCAGTGAGGAGAAGAAACAAAAGAATGGGTTTTTCTAGTTAAAAAAAAAAAGCAAAGAATTTAGAGGCAAGCAACCAAGTTAGTGAGGTGTTAGATGTGAGATTTCAATCGAGTAAATGCCAAACGTGCCAAACGCAGTGTCCTCCCCCCATCCCGTTCACATCCCATGTGTATAATGTGCTCTGTGTCTTGCTCTACAGACAGCCAAGAAGCCAGGCAGGAAGGGGCTTCACCAGCTTCTATGGAGAAGACAGCTCTGAACAGCCTCCTTGTGTTTAGCTTAAATCTTAACCATAATATTTATATTAATGCTATTTATTATAATTTATTTTTATGTAAATGCATACGGAAAAGTAAAATAAAATAAAGTTGTGCGAGGCTGTTTTAAAAACAAAAACCACAGAGCAGATAAGAAGGATGGAAGACATCTTTCATGTGGAGAGACAGCCATGGGTCAATAGGCACCAACACAAGGAGCAGCAATTTGCTCCTACACCAAGGAACAAGACAAGGGCGTTTAAACGCTTAGACGAGGAGTTGTGAAGGCAGAGCAGGATTAATTCCACGGGAAGCAATGATCCCTCACTCTTCCACTTGAGCACAAAAAAGAGACATAAAAAACCACAACCCTGTCTCATTTCTGTAGGAAAAAATGGACTTTTTCATGCTTTGAAACAGGATGTTGCTTTTTCACATCCATTAATTTATTTACCAATCACCAAATCTCCCAATAGATTTTGAGGTTAATAACAGAATTTTGCTTGGCTAAGTCCTCATTCTGCTGTCACACACCAAAGTGACATTAAATCCCAGGGGCTGGAGGATGCACCATGTTGGCATCCAAGTTGTTCCCGTGATCAATCACATTATTTCTCAGCGTGTCCTTCCCCAGCAGCCGGCCAGCCCCAAACTCTCCCCACCTTGCGATAAAATGGCTGGTCTCACATGAAGCAGAAAACAACCAACACCAATAGCTGCTGATAGCAAGAGCTTAAATCTTGCAAAGACTCTGCCACCTTCACTGGGGACTCTGAAGGGGAACCTCAACCAGTGTTTCCAGCTGCAGGAGAATCATGGCACTATAATGTCAGGTAAAGCAATGAACAGGAAATGGGCCAATCTAGGGTAAAATGGAGCTTTTAAAAGAAAATATAAACCCATTGTAGAAAGGCACATTCCACTGTGTCTTAAGCAAACCTCTTCCTGCCTTGACGCTTCCAACCACATCTCCAGCACATCAGTGCTGGTGGGGCACACCATGGCCTGAACCACATGTATCAAATAACAGCAGAATTTAAACGGGGGAGGAGCGACGTGCGGGTGGGACGCAGCAGGCTGGCTCTGCACCGGGTGCGCACGTGGTGTGTCACCCAGGGTGACCGTGGCTCCACACACACCGTCACAGCCACGGGGCTTCATCGCAGTGAGGCAGAGCCACACTCACTCCCTTGTCAGGAACAAGCAAGAAGACAAACCAGGGGGAGGTTTCTGCTCTGGGGAAATCTAGGATACCAACACTGACAAACGTTAAAACATTGTCCTATGCCTATAATGACTGCAGCACCCAAATGGAAATGACCTTCACAGAATCATTGAGGTTGGAAAAGACCTTGAAGACCATCCAGTCCCACCATAACCCTACTCTACCAAGTCTGCTGCTAAACCATGTCCCTCAGCACCACATCTACATGGCTTTTAAACCCCACCAGGGATGGTGATTCAATCTCTTGCCTGGGCAGCCTGGCCCAGGGCTTGACAACACTCCCAATGAAAAAATTTTTCCTAATGTCCAAACTAAACCTCCCCTGGTGCAACCTGAGGCCATTTCCTCTTGTCCTATCATTTGCTACTTCTGAGAAGAGACCAGCAATCATCTGTCTACAAACTCCTTTCAGTGAGTTGCAGAGAAAGAGAAGGTCTCCCCTGAGCCTCCTTTTCTCCAGGCTGAACACCCCCAGGTCTCTCAGCTGCTCCTGAAAAGATTTGTTCTCTAGACCCTTCACCAGCTTGGTTGCTTTTCTCTGGACATGCTCCAGCCCCTCAAGGTCCTTCTTGGAGTGAGGGGCCAAAACTGAACATGGTATTCAAGGTGCAGCCTCCCCAGTGCCCAGTCCAGGGTAATGATTCCTGCCCTAGTCCTGCTGGCCACACTAGCGATGATCCAAGCCAGGATGCTGGTGGCCTTCTTGGCCACTTGGGCACACGCTGGCTCATCTTCAGCTGGCTGTTGATCAGTACCTCCAGGTCTCTTTCTGTCGGGCAGTTTCCAGCCAGTCTTCTCCAAGCCTGTAGCATTGCAGGAGGTTGTTGTGGCCCAGATACAGGACCCAGCACTTCGTCTTATTGAAGCCCATACGACTGACCTCAGCCCATTGATCCAGCCTGTCCAGACCCCTCTGTAGAGCCTCCCTACCATCAAGTGGATCAACACTCCCACCCAACTTGGTGTAATCTGCAAGCTTACTGAGGGTGCACTCTTATCTCCTCCTCAAGATCATTGATAAAGATATTAAACAGAAGTGAGGAACACCAACCCTGGGGACCTTTTCCCATGGATGAGGAATTACCCTGGTGATGGACAGAAGCTCTCTCCTTTGAACACACCAGTGAGCTGTAGTCCCCACAGACAGCAGCATAAGATGTTGTGGTTGAATGACTACAAGCTGATGCTAGAAACAAGCTTCAGCCTCCTGGACCTGCGTATTTTGCAGCAACATCCCAAGAAAAGAAAAACTGAAGAGTAAATGGAATTTGACCACTGTGTTGGCAAATAAAAATGTTATTACTAAACAACTAAAATTGCAGGTGCACACACTGCAAAGACATAGGAGACACTGAGCCCTGTGGTCATCGACACGGGAATACAGGCATCTGCAGGTGCTTGGCTGATGGTGAGACCACACTTGCTCCACCAGACACCACGGTCCCTCAGACTCAGACGCAGCCTAAGAAAGGGCTCCTGTGCTTTGGACCACACTAAAAATGTGCTTTGGACCACATTTCTATGGCCCAGCTCCCACCTGCTGGTCTCAGAGAGCTGCTGCTTCTACCAAAAGCATATCTGAAATAACAACCCGGAGAGCAATACTCTGTGAAGCACATGCTTTCCTCCAGAGGTGCTCAGAACCACCTAGAGGGCTTGTAGCTCCAGTTGAGGAGACGACATGTTTCAGGCCATGCCACAGACATCCATGGGTGAGGGTGGAGCTTCATCATCTGTCCCTGAACAGGGCCACCATGGAGGCTGATGGAGATCAGAACAAGGTCACGGAGCTGCCCCCATCCCCACCTGTTCCCCTTTCAGCCTCACGTCCCAGCCTCTCTCCATCTTGGGCCGGGTGATGCCAATGCCATGGCACACCTTCCCACTCCCCCATCCCAAATTCCTCAACCTCCTTCCTGCAGAGGTCTCCCATTTGTCCCCCCGCCTCTTGAAGCCGCTCCAGACGCAGGCCAGCGCACTGGGAGGCTGGTGAACAGCATTCCAGAGCCGGCTGCGAAGAGACACCTCCAGCTCCCGGGACATTGCTGGGGAACTCCGAACCCAGTCCCAAGGGCAGGGGGACCTGTATCTCGGAACAGGGACAGGATAAAAGCATTACTCAACCTTGACGGAGCTACAGCTGTTACTCACATTACCACTGGTAACACTGAGCTTGGGAAAACGCTCCTGCAGTGCCAGTGCGGTCCCAGGTTAGCCAACAGCCCCCACATGGGGTCCCCCAGCTCCTCCAGTAGCTGGGAGGTCTTTACAGTAGGTCATTCCGAGACTACACTTTCCCCTTCCCTTATAAAAATTTCCATTTTCTGGACAATGGCAAGCTGACATTTTTGCCACGAGCTGGTGCAGGGCTGTGAGCTGCCCCTGCCTGTGGCACTTCGACCAGGAGGTCCTACAAGGCTTTCACCACCTCCTCGCACCTCCTGCAGCATTTTTCCCTCCAGTCACTTTGTCCCACTCACATTCACTGCGACCATTCTCCACCCATGCCACGGCCACTCGCCCCTCTGTGCCCTGTCCCTGCCTTTCCTCTCACTCTCAAACCCAACAGCTGCTTCTCGGGTGTCTCCCATTCACACCCATCACTTCCCACTTGGTGTTGAGGGGCCAGTTTCACTTCTGGCCCATTCATATCTTCTTGTGACATTCAATTGCCTCTTTATGTCAGAGAAGCAGCTTTATGTTCTCACCATCTCAGGAGGGTCAGGACCTCTGCAGCTTGTTGATCAGACCTGTCTCCTCATGCTCTCCCTTCTGTTTCCATCTTTATGCTTAAATAATAAGTTCTGTGGGGTAGGCATCTGCCTTTTGCCCTGTGCTTGTACCACTCTCCCCATGTTGCTATTGCAAAGTTACCAGTAGCACTCCTCAAGAATGCAGTAGCAACCCGTTACGTTCCACACCCAGAAGACATGGCAGGCTGGGGTAAGTCACTGGTTTGCTGGCTGCTTGCTGGCTTCCTAAGAACAATGTGAAAGGAAGCAAAAGTGACTCAAAGGTACACCCAACTAGCATCATCTGGATAGAAAGTCTATCCAGACAGACTCCAGCATAGAGTCTCACGCTGAAGCATCAGCAGCAACGGTGATGGCCACATCACTGAGCCAAATCTTCCCATATTAAACCAATTTCAGTCAGAGGTCACAAACTAATACAATCACACTCCTGTTTGAGATGTGCTGCTCACACAGCCTGAAGCTGCACTTCACTGAAGAACTTCTCCTGTGACCTTCATGCGGCAGGTCCTCCCAAGGAGAGGTAAGGTGAGAGGGAGACAAGAGTGGGAGTAGCCCAGCAGATATGGGGCAGGCACCAGCCTTTGGAGAGCTGGAGCTCCACATCCAGTCTCAGCCTGCTGTGCCTCAGTGACAGTTTGAGCTTTCATCAGAAAAGGAAACACTTCTGACTTTCCTGCTTGTAGACAAATGGGAGATTCTTTGGTACTTTGAGGAAAAAGCCAAAATTGCTTTCCTGCCTCAACTTACTGTTAGTTAGTTAGTTTTTTACTTCACCTCACTGGTTTTCACTGTTCAGTGCAAACCACACGAAACCCTTCAGACAGCCTTTGAGACGTCATTCTCCTGACCAGAGCAGAACTTGGTGCACAGTGTGTTAGAGGAAACAAAAGGACTGGTTAAAGATTTGCAGCCACTCCAGATAAAAGAGGAGGGACATTTTAATTAGAGTGGCCCTTCTACAGATGATGGCCAAACCACATCACATACATTCACAAACTGACTGCAGGAAATTAAAGCTGGAGACTTAAAAATATGAATAAATCAAGGAATTCTTATAGTTAACTTTGTCCTCTGACCCCCAAGGTCTCCTCTCCTGATCCACTTTCCGAACACGAACAGAAAGTTAGTCAAGCTGCCAAAGCAGGTCATGTTCTCACCTCCACATGCCCTCACAGCCCCAGAGCAATGAGTTCTCTCTCCACGTCACTACATGACTGTCATTACTTTTCCAGTCACAATGTGCCGAATCAGTGCTACCCAAAGGCCTTGGCCAGCCTCCCCTGGCCGGGGTTTTGGGTGCACAATGCCTCTCCCATCCCCGCGCAGCATCCCAGCCCCCCGCAAGGCAGCTGCAGGACAGTGCTTGGGATCCCCCCGGGTGACAGGACACTGTCCTTGGGATCCCCCTGGGTGACAGGACACTGTCCTTGGGATCCCCTGGGTGACAGGACACCATCCTTGGGATCCCCCTGGGTGACAGGACACTGTCCTTGGGATCCCCTGGGTGACAGGACACTGTCCTTGCCCAGGGTGATGCTCTGCTGAGCCATGCTGGAACAAGAGCAGGGCTTCCTCCTTGGGGGATCCGTGCAAACTATCTGGTGATACAAATCAGTGCAGAATTAGGAGGCCTCAGTAAGTGAGCACAAGCTCAAGAGTTCAAGCCATTCACCTAATGCCGTTCATATTAGAAAAGCCGTATTTCAGTTGGGCTGCAACAACAACCGAGGAGGGATACGGCATCTCCATGTTGAAGGGTAAAGACGGGGAGAATATTAAGTGAAAGTATCACAGAATCAAGCAGCTTGGGGTAATAACTGCATGTTTCATAAGTTAGATATCCACACCCAGCCCTCTTATCTTTGCTGTGCAGAAAAAAGAGGTGCTGGCCTAGCTGGTGATCATAGACGGCTCCAACACAATAGAGCAGGCACTGCTGGCTCTTCCAAGTGTGAGATAAACTGTCAAGTGAATTGGAGATTAACTATCCAGATGTAAATGAATTCATTGCTATGCAACTGATAGGGCTCAGGCCTGGTTTAGTGCAGGATGGAGTCAGGTTTGGAGAGCTCTCTCAATGGCCAAAGAATTTATAACCTGTATTCATGGCACTCTCTGTAAAGGGCCGCCTAACAATGCCAGAGCTTGCAAGCATTGTTCCTTTTGAAGGGCTTCCCCACTCCACCCCCCTCCTCTGCCCCCAATTTACTCCCCTCCTCCGTGGGTCCCCCAGCAGACCCGCTCCGCACCCTTCCCTCCTCCTGGTCACACAGGAAGAAAGCTGGGGGGAGGTGACCTCTGCAGCAGAATTTGCTATTCATGTTCCGTTCCCCCTCACAAATCCTTAACTTCTTGTCTCTTTTTAATCTTTTTTCTCTTGAGAAAGAAAAGATCAAAGGGCTTGGGGCTGATGCTTTCTGAACTAGGCACTTCTTGCCATGGGAAAACAGCGGTGGGGAAGGGCTACACAAAGATGCTTGTGACCGGGGGTGGGGGAGAGACGATGAGACAGGACTTTCTGCCATGGAAATGCTCTCTGAAAGCCTTTACCAAGCAGCTATCCAGCATCCATCGCAGCCACCAGGCCTGGCTGGGATGCCGCAGCAGCAGCAATGACAGCACGCTTTGTCTCAGGGTCACATAAGAATGCTGTTAATCTCTTCCCACACCAAGGAGGGAAACCCAGAGTCCAGGTGTGCACTGGACTGCACAGCCCACAGCCACCACCAGCAGGTCCTTCCGGTGGAGTCTGGAGCACGGGCAGATCTTGTCTGTAGGCCACTCGTTCCTCTGGGGCTCCTCAGGAATGCGTTTTCAAGAGAAGAAACAGATGCCCTCACACGACTGCTCCAAGCCCAGAGAAAAACAGCACCAAGGCGAGGGTGTGTAGAGCTGTGCCACATGCCCCAACCTCACCACGTGGAGCTTCACCTCCACATCTGCGTCTGCCCCCTGACCTCAGGCTGCCAAGCCTGCACGACGATCAGCACAGAGGCTGCCGTTCAAGGTTTCATTTGAAACATTCCCTAGTTCCAAAGAGACAAAGGATTATGCTCTGTATTCCCAAGCATTCCATCACTGCTGTGGAGGAGAGTTAAAAGTTTCCATATTCACAGAGAAGAAAGGGGAGGGATGAGAAACACTTTCATCTCCCAGAGTGGCCATGATGAGAGTTTATCTTAAGGCAGGACTTTGAGGTCCCAGGTATCTTTCCAGGGCCATGTGGATTTTTCCCTCATTCAGTAATCCAAGTTTGTCACTGGCTTTCCATCTTCCGCCAAGCTAAATGAGTCACAAAGCAGAAGCTGCACACAAATTAGAGATCTGTACCAAAGCATTGGTATCAAATATTTCAGAGAGAAAAGTGCTCTTGGCCCAAAGGTTTGTGTGAGTTTCCAGCTGGAGATGGAACTTCAAAGCTAAGGCTCAAATCTCTAACGAGAGAAAAAGCCTGCTGAGAATCCTTTAATCATTGTTGCTTGGACAAGCCACACACAAATAATCTCCCTTTTGGAAGTCTCCTGCTCCTGAGAAGTAGCTGTTTTGTACTTTTATGTTTTGGAAAAATGTTACCTAGGCTTGATGGACTGATCTGAATTAAGTTTTTTACTTTAAACCTGAAATCAAGGCTTGCTGGCACAGAAGGGGGAAGCTGCAAAGGCTATTCAGTCCTCCAGGTTCAGTCCCATCATCTCCTTTTCTAATAGAAATCCCTCGTTTCTATTCCCGTTCATCTCTCCTGTTCTTCATGGACTGGGGGCCATGACCTCTCCAGGACTCTTCAGAGTGAGCTTGGGTCACCAGTGCCTAGTTCTTCTCTGACACTTCTGCTCTGGCCCCTGCTTTGCCCTTTGCTTGTGCAAGAGCTCTCATAGACTTTACAGTACCTCTCATGTACCATGGTCCTCTGTCAGGAGATCTTGGCACCTTCATATTCTGCAACAAATAAGACATCCTTCTGACCTCTCCAATAAACGACCTCTCCAGTAAACGACCTCTCCAGAGCCTTCAGGCTCACCAGCACTGAGCAGCTCAGGCACAACTGTCTCACTGTTCTTCCAACGCTGGGACGCATGGGACAGAGCAGGATCTGAGCCTTGCTTCATGCATTTAATGTTTCATTATTTTAGGAACAGCCTTACTTGTATTGCATTGACAAAAGATGGGTTCTTGGCCAATTTACACCCAAACACACAGGCCCGAACTCAGGGCAGGAACGCATCTCTATGCACTAATGACCCCATGTCCCAACCCAACCTTCTTATACAGCAACTTCTGACTCAGCTCAGCCTCGTTAAATTAAAATCTGCTCAATGTGTTGCGGTGTAAGTCCTGTGAGGGCTCCGCAGACGTACACCACCACCGAGCTGCAACAAGTTAACAGGTCTTACAGGAACGCTGAAAATTCACACGACTTTTCTGCCTTCGAAGCTGGTTTCGTGACACAGACTTTAAGAATGTGTTTCCTCTGCAGGCTCAACAATTGCCTGGAACACGCTGATGAGCCAAGGAGAACAGCTGCCTCTCTTCAGATTTGAGCTACTTTCACCACCACCCCCAAACCCAAGCACAGGAGCGTTCTCATTATTAGAGAAGATAAGCGGTTGTGCTGAAAGAGAAATGTAAATCGCTCTATGAGAGATGCCAAATTAGCACAAGTGACCCACGACCAGAAATGCAAAAGTTCTCCAGTGGAGATTTAAAGGCAGTTGAATGTCTCAGCAAATTAGCTTCGACGCTGCCATGAGGACAAGCCTTCTCCTGCGCTCATGCTACAACCGCTATAAAACAGTTGTTGTTCCAAAGCATTTCTGATTAATTTTGCTCTACTGCTGGGGAAAAGAATGCCAAATGTCACCATCATAAAACTGCCAGATGCGTGTGTTCGGTTAAATCACACAGACCCTTCAGGTGACAAGTGTCTCCCTTGTCCTCCTGCTTTTGCCAGCACACTGCAAACCAAGTCCTTGGCACTTTTCCTAAGTCCTGAGTTTCTTCTGAGCCAGAATAATGATTCTGCTGAACTCCGAGGAGATTCTGTAAAATGGATTATTGCCCAAGAGAGGTAAGTGAGAGCCACAGGCCACACAGCAAAGCCAGCAGCACAGCTTCTGCTCTGCAGTCAAAGGCAGCACAGGCACGTAACCCAAAGCGCCAACACACCACCAAATTATGGTGCCAGTTCATATTCCTACCAAAAAATAGTTTAAAAATTCAAGCTGACTTGTCCTGGCTGGCTTCGGCTGGAAGGGTACTGCCCATCAGTGCTTCCTGACACACCAGTCACTCCCTGTCCTCTTCCAGTTGGCACTGGGATAAGCAACCTTGCCCTTCACATCAGCGTGACCTGCACACTCAGCCCAGCCCAGCCGTACAGCCCACTGGCTGGAGCAGGAAGGGATGTAACAGATCGCTCCTCTTTAATGATCACCCCAAGATTCACACTCAGGCCTTCTAGGAAGAAAGTGTCATTTTTAGGCAGGGCTGTAGGTCATCATGAGGACCTGTACAAGTGCCAAGCCCTCCTGGTTTTCCTTTCCGTGGTCAGCAAGGACTTGCTGGCTTTTCTCACTACGACCACGCATGCTCAGAAGGAAACCCAGCAGCTCAAAAGTGCTTTTGATGGAATACTAAAGACCTAAAGTATTTGATTAGCCATTTGTCATGAGATTAAGTACTAAAAGCAGGCCATAAGCACGTTGATAAACACCTCATCTACAAGACACAAAAGGCTGTGGTAACATGCACAATGTAGAAACAGGGGATATGGGGAGAGAAAACCCCTCGCCTGCAACTGAGACGTTTTGGGAACACTGTTGTATGTCTCCATAAGATGAAAAACGACAGTGTTACCATTATTAAAATACTCCCTATAAGGAGAAAAGCAGGGCCAGTGCTCCAAGGAGACACATATGCAGCCTTGTTCCCTTTCTAAAAATGAACCCTGATGAATACGTGACCTTTCTCTGACTCCTTCCCTACTAACAAACCAGTGTCACAGAAAGAATGTGAATATACATTTGAAGCATATACCAGCAAAACCTGAACTGTGAAGGCGGAATCTCCAGAAATTGCTCCAGAAACCCACATTTATCAGGTGTTTCTATCCAGATAGGAGACAGAAATGAATCAAAGAATCATAGAGTGGTTTGGGTGGGAAGAGACCTTAAAGATCATCTCGTTCCAACCCCCTGCCATGGCAGGGACACCTCCCACTAGACCAGGTTGCTCAAGGCCCCA
>JAVSBS010028766.1:0-17448 GCA_033124195.1 Coracias cyanogaster | reverse complement strand
GGGACTCCACCACTGCCCTGCCCAGCCTGGCACAGCCCTTCACAGCCCTTCCCAGCAAGAAATTGTTCCTCATGGCCAACCTCAACCTCCCCTGGCGCAACTTGAGGCCCTTTCTTCTTGTCCTGTCACTTGTTCCTTGGGAGAAGAGCCCGACCCACCTGGCTCCAACCTCCTTTCAGGGATTTCTGGAGAGCCAGAAGGTCTCCCCTGAGGTTTCTTTTCTCCAGGCTCAACACCCCCAGGTCCCTCAGCCGCTCCTCATCACACTGGTGCTCTAGACCCTTCCCCAGCTTCATTGCCCTTCTCTGGACATGCTCCAGCCCCTCAGGTTCTTCTTGGAGCGAGGGGCCCAAAACTGACCCCAGGATTTGATGTGTGGTCCCCCCAGTGCTGAGTACAGAGTAGAGATGGTCCTGCTCATTGCAGGGCGGTTGGACTAGATGACTAGATGTCCCTTCCAACCCAAACCAGTCTGTGATTCTGTGATTGATTATTAAAATCGCAGTGTTGCTCATGAAGTGTTTATGGGCTGCAGGGATGGCTGCAAAAAATCATTGCATAGTTTGTGTTGGGATCTTTGCTGGAATCGTTGGCACACATCTGTGTTGAGGTTGTGGGTGGGGTTTGCACCAGCCTCGGCCTGATTTGCAGTTCACAATATATGCGCTGGCTGAGAAGCTGGTGAAGGACTGCAGTTATCAGTTAGAAAAAGGTGGCTGATGGTTGAACTTTTGCTGAGGAAGACTGTTTTTGAGTGTGTTCCTCCTTGACTGCCCATCCTCAAAGCAACAGCTCTGATGTCACCTTTGCTGGTGGGACAGAAGATATGTAAAAACCATAAATCTCCCATTTTCCCAGCATCTCCTTCCCGCCCATCTCTCCAAAACTCACCATGTTTATTTACTGTCATTTTCTTTGTCCTCCAAGAAGCTCCAATGAACCCGGCTGGGGCCTTGGGGCTGGAACCTTCCCATTGCAGGTCTGGTGTGTGATTGAGATTTGGTGTTTGCTTGAGGGAAATGTGGCTTCTCAGCGATTCCTCTTATGGGATTAGCAGGTTGTGATGAAAATCGAAGAGCACAAGGGAAGGTTTGAAAGCGTCGGGCAAGATTTTGATCATAAATTATTCACAGTTAATTGCTTGCAGTGAAGAACTGTTGGAAAATTAATCGGCTCCCTGTTTTCTGCAAGCACTCTCCAGGCAATTGGAAACTTTTCCTGGACAATTTGTGTCCGGCAAGAGGAAGTTTATACATTTTTTGGGTTCCTCAGCTACCTTTTACTTCAAAGCCTTTTGATTTGCCCTCCGAAAAAATTCACAAATTGCTCTTTTGGGAACTTTTGTTGGGCCAGGGGCTGTATTGCTCAAAATGTGAATATTTTCAGGTTACTTTGAAGAAGCTTCTTTGATGTTTCCCTGTGCCAGTTTGTTTTGGAAGGTGCTTTAATGGTCTCCCTCTATAAAAATAACACTTTAGCATGTATGTAGGTATCTCAGCTCTCCACTTAAAAAAAGAAGAACAAAGTTCTTTAATGCTGCCGTTCAAGGTACATTAACCTTGTCTACTAAAGTTGTGATGGGCTCTTGCAGGTTTTATTCTTGTGTTTATGTTGCAGAGATATCCCTGGAGCCTCTTAGGGATGGGTATCTTTGGAGAGGAGAGAAATGTTTAGCGGTAATTGTTGTTCTCATCGGAAATTCACCATAGCACCTCCCCCTTTCTACGGAGCTGGAGCTGGGGGGAGGGTTTGCAAATATTAAAAATATAAATGCAAATACGAGATAAATAAATGCTGTTTTCCCCCATGCCCAGGGGAGATGCTCCATCCAGTGGCAAACCCAAGCGGTGCTTGGCAAGAGTTTTTGGCGTTGTCAAACATGGTGTTTCCCTCTCCATTTTACCCAGTGCTTATGCATTGGCCGAGAGCTTTTTTAGGAGAAAAATGGAAAGAGGGGTTTGCTCTGCTCCAGGGTTTATCCTGCAGCAATATTGAGTTTCCATCTGCTTGAGCCCATGGTTGTGGCAGAAGTACAGACTTGATTCATCCTTTTTAAATTCTTTTAACCCTATTTTATTTATTGATCCATTATTTTATGATGGGGACAGACTTCTGAGCAGGGCCTGTTGGGACAGGACCCTTGTGATGGTTTTAAACCAAAAGAGGGAGATTTAGACTAGAGAGAAGGAAGAAATTGTTGCTGCTGAGGGTGGTGAGAGCCCATCCCAGGTTGCCCAGAGAGGTGGTCACTGCCCCATCCATGGAACCATTGCAGGTGAGGTTGGCTGAGGCTCTGAGCAACCAGGAAATAACTCACTAATCGGATGCTGGTAGGATTATGAAAGTCAGCATTTAGGGAAGCAGCATCTAGACTGAGAGCAAAGGATGCTCCCAGTGCAAAAAAGCCTCCTGGCTACCAAATATTCCTAAAAAAATAAAAATACTTGGTGGCGCAGTGGTATTTCATGCATAAATGCTCCTGCTAGCCTCAGATGAGGCATCATGCAAGCCTATTGGGAAGCAATCTTGAGTAAGGAATCATAGAATCATTTTGATTGCACGAGACCTTTTGAATCATCAAGTCCAGCTGTTAACCCAGCACTGCCAGGGCACCACCAAACCATGGCCCTCAGCACCACATCTCCACGGCTTGGAAACCCCTCCAGGGATGGGGACTCCACCACTGCCCCGCCCAGCCTGGCACAGCCCTTCACAGCCCTTGCCAGCAAGAATTGTTCCTCATGGCCAACCTCAACATCCAACCTAAACTGTCACAGCTTGAGGCTGTTTGCTCTCATCCTATCGCTTGTTCCCTGAGAGAAACGACCAACCCCAACCCATCCAACCTTCTTTCAGGGAGCTGTTGATATTGAGAAAGTCTCCCCTGAGCCTTCTTTTCTCCAAGCTCAACACCCCCAGGTCCCTCAGCTGCTCCTCACTACACTTGTGCTCTAGACCCTTCCCCAGCTTTGTTGTCCTTCTCTGGACACACTCCAGCCCCTCAAGGTCCTTCTTGGAGCGAGGGGCCCAAAACTGACCCCAGGATTTGCAGTTGGGCCTCCCCAGTGTCCAGTCCAGGGGGATGATCCCTGTCCTGGTCCTGCTGGCCACACCAATGTTGACCCAAGCCAGGATGCTGGTGGCCTTCTTGGCCATCTGGGCACACACGGGTTCATTGTCAGCCAGCTGTCAATCAACACCTCCAGGATTGATCAGGAATGGATGATGCCCTTAAAAATGGGATTCTTCCCCATTTCCGTCCATTTACTTACTTTCAGTCGATTTTTAATGAGCTCATGGTGGCATAAGGGGGTTCCTTTAACAGCTTCTGAAAACCTGGTGTTCATCTTTCAGGGTAATGGGTGAATTTTGGTCCAAACAAGTAAAAAGTAGGAAGGTTAGTGGATAGAAATGAGACATTCAAGAGCGAGACGGTTGCTCTCAATTCACTTTATGGCCAACACAGAGTCGGCATCTCCTGCCAAGGGTGAACCTGTCCTCACTGGCGCTTCAGAGTGAGATGTATCGTCCTCTGGAGGTGCCTCTCCCTTCCCCCTCAGCTGTATTTCTTCATTTTAACTTAGATATATGCATATAATGAATGCATATATCATGAACCTCCACACGCACAAGCCTTCTGTGAAGACGGCAGCGTAAAAAACTTGCAGCTCGCTGCAGAGGGAGGATGATATACATGGCGTCACTGCAAATCTTAAAAGGAAAAAATATATATATATAAATAAACCCCTGTATAATAGGCAATCTTCCCTTAATACAGAAAAACACTTTCCCATGTCTGGATAAACATCCTCAGGTAGCTCTAATAATGATGAAACTTTGGGTAGAAAAGAGGAAATGCCTGAAAATCTGATTTTCTGATTTCTCACGTTGAATCCTGCATTATCAATGGCATGTGGGAGGGAGGAGAAGCTGCTGAATGAGCTAGAACAAAACAACCCCCATTTTCCCATTGATTTGGAAGCGAGAGTTGCACCTTGCAAAGCTAACATCAACACTATCCACTGTGAATGCCAACGTGGAGTCCAATAATCTGATTTTTTTTTTTCTTTGCATTCAGCTCCACTTCTGATATGGTTTTACAGCAGTTTTACTAATCAAGGAGGTCATATTTGGCAGGGGAGTGGTGGGTGACTGTCTGCAATACTTTGATTTTTAAAATGTTTTAAGGCATCAATGACCACATTGAAACACCCCCCACACCCCCCCCCAGCTTCTCAACAGTCTTTAATTATTTTTATCTGAAAGAGGAGTTAATATATTGCTGGCAAAAAAAGCATCCCATAAATCTGAGACTCTTTTAGGTAGACGCAAAATCTTCGGGAAATACATTTTCAGCTCAATGGCAATATTTCAGCGATAGCTGGAATAATTTTATTTCATAAGGAAATTTAGCATACTTTGATCTCGGGTTGCTGCCAAGACCTAGAGTGCTGCCGCTTCCGGAAATGAAAGAGCCTTTATGGGTTTTATTACTCACCATTTCTCTCCTCTGTGCCAACGCCCCAGGAACCGGCTGCAATTTCTGCCTTGTTTGAACCCCAGACCCCCCCAAATTCACTCCTTGCCCAAGATCTAAGCTGGTCTGCAAGGGGTTGGCAGGGGTTGGGAACTCTCTGCTCCTTTCGTCATCTGCATGCCGATGTTCAAGAGCTCTTGTGGCTGAATTGATTTAAGAGGTGAGGGGATAAAAAGGAAAAAAATAAGAAAAAATATAAGATTAATACATAAAATAAACGGAAAATAAAAAATAAGAAAGGATTAATGCATGAAATGGCAGCTTTCGATCCTTCCTGGTGTTTGGCTGCCCATAAATCCATGGGGCTGACAGCTTTGCTCCGTTATCCCAAGATTCATGGCCAGGGACTCTGGCATGAAGTACCCATCCGGCTTTTCCCGTGGGCACCCGGCGCTTCCCCAGATATTTACAGCACCCGAGGTCATTTGTCCCCCCCAAGATAAACACACCACTATTGCCTCTCATTTTTAGCCTTGTTTTTTGGCTCTAAGACCGATTCTCCAAATCAATGCCCATAAAGTCTCAAGGAAGGCTTGAATTCCGCAGGTTAGATGATATTTGCCAATTAAACCAGGCTCTGGACTGCCACCTTCTGGGAATATATTCGTCCCAAAAGCTCGCACCCCACAATAAATCACTGCACGCTTGAGGTAGGCGCACTCCTGGCAGGAACAATAGATGCCAAGAAGGATTCTTTTTTCCCCCCAAAATAGCAATTTCTTATGTTTTTTACCTTCCCACCAAGATGTCTGGACCATCATGGTGCTAAATTCTGCTTTTCTTCATATGGGGAGGTCTTCTCCTTGGTGTTACCCCTTGAGGACGTGGATGCTTGCATGCCTGCCGCTGCGAGCCGAGTCTTGACACCGAAGGTTTTAAGCCGCGCATTCACTCAGCAGCGGGTCATTTCTGCCTCCCACTGTTTTGCTGCTGGAAGGGAAAAATATGGAAAGTATCATTTTAATCCCATAAATGCAACATCCTTCTTGCAGCAAGAGGGCTGTCGCACAAGGACACAATCTGCCTTCCCAATGCATGGGATTTGGGGTGTGGGCTCTTGACACTCAATTCATGGGTCATCCATACTAGTGCAAAGTAAAATAAAGAAATTAATTTCTTCATGCAATATAATAAGAGTGATTGATGCTCATCCCATGCAGACAGCACCTGGCTTTCCTTGTGGTTATGATGCTTTTGTGCACGTGGTTCCTGTAAAGCCTGGAGCTTTGTGGAGGAGACCGAATATTGCGAATCTTCCCCCAGACAACTGTGGACCTCATTGAGAAGACCAGAATGTTGTGAATCTTCCCCCAAACAACTGTGGACTTCACAGAGATGTCCGGAGTATTGTAAATCTTTCCCCCAGACTACTATGGACCTCATGGAGAAGACCAGAATATTGTGAATCTTCCCCCAAGGAACTGTGGACGTCATGGTGAAGACCAGAATACTGTGAGTTTTCCCCAGAAAACTGTGGGCACTGGTCTGAAGACATCAGACGTGCCTCGGTTTTCACTGAGCTCATCAATATCCCTGTTTCTTTGCCTTGTGCGAAAACGATTCTTCCTGTCACCGTTTTGTGGCCAAAGCAACGCTGATGCTAATTTTTGGTAGATCCTGTCACAATATCAGAGGACTTTACAGAACTTTTTGCATTTGTTCATGGGATGATGCTGCAGCTTTTAACCAGATGAAAAACCAACAGGCAACCCAGCACGTTGATGGACATTGCAGGACAAACCCTTTGGGAGTTGTCTTCTCATGCGAAAATGAGTCGTTGCAGGGAGAAATGCACTTTTGGAGGCTCTGGGGACATTTTACCAGGTGTCTGTGTGAACTGGCTCTGTACAGAGCTCAGAGCCTCAGCGAGGACTCGGGATGGGGGTTTTTGAGGATTTAAACAAGATTATGGCTTTTCTTCTGACACACAGCTGCAGTGAAATAATAAGAGAGGGGGCGTTTTGGGGCCAAGAGTTGATTTTTGGTTACATCTACCACCAGGCCTATCCCTGGGGACAGCAACCAGCCAACAGCTCCTCTACAAATTTGTCCTTTCCTGGTGCCTCTCTTTTTTCTCCATCTCCTTGGGACCTGGGGATACTAAAAGAGTGTGTTTCCGCCCAGATAACTATGCATTTACAGAAAGCAGAGCAACTTCAAGGGAGGTTGAGGGCAACATGTCTGAGATTGCCTCTGGGGTTGAAGGATGTCCATACGGGATATGCAGAGTCAGGGGCTGCTCCCCCAGCAAGGATTTGAACTCTCCTTCTTCATTTCTGTGCATTCAGTTGTTATGGGGTCAGTCAACTCAGCACAGGAGTCAACTGGGTTGGTCAACTCAACGTATGAGTCAACTGTGTGGGTTAGCTCAACATCAGATACTCAATGACCCTTCTGTATTGAGCGTGCAGTGCTTGAGGATGCGACTCCATGGTGGCCAAAGGCAAAGGGAGACATTGTTTGGGTTTTTTTTAGTGTATAATTTCCATTTTCACAAAATGGAAAGATTTGCATTTGGGGCTTGTCTTCCTACTTCCAAAAAGGAGGAACAACTGGAAGGGGCATTGTGGTTATAGGCATAAGGGGTGCAAAGAAAATGCCCTGGGTGCACCAGGCTTCACAAGGGGGAAAATAAAATGATGCTCACCAATGGCAGCCATCATCTCCAAGAGCTCTGCCCTTGTCTGGCTGCTCTCCAGGGAAGATCTCCTTGCCAGCAACTCTCTTCACTTTGCCCCTGATTCATTCCTTATCCAAAATCACATAGCTCAAATAATCATCTGATTATGATAAGGGTCATAAATCATCTTGGGTTTATTCCAGGGACTGGGTGGTGGAGCACTGTGCTAGGGGGCTCATGTGGGGAACATCATGTCTCCTTTATGTCCCCTTTTTTTTCCTTTCTATGGATTTTTTTTTCATGGGTAGATCCCTCTTGATCCAGCAGCATCTCTCCCACCTGCAGGTTCTCGATGTGACTCCCACCCAGGATGCACCATGTCTCCCCGGCACCGGCTCTGACGATGATGGCCACCCAGACAGTGCCCCCTCCTCCCTACCAAGACACCCAGCAGGTAAGTGTCCCCCAGCACCCATCGGCTCCTCCAGACCCCACTTGTGACCCCCAACTCCTGCATTAATTACCCCACCTTCCAAGAGAATGACCATTACAAAGTATTTCACCCCAAAACGTTCATTTCAGAGACTGTCAGAAATTAAAATCCCTCTTGACACAATCACCATGATTGAAGGGTTTGGGGTCAAACAATGGGGTTTTTTTCCCCCTTTCTGGCTTATTTTGGGATTGTGAGTTTTTCTTGGAAAGCCAACATACTGGCATATTTGCAGCCAGTGAGTTAATAAGATGGGAAGATGAAACATCTGGTTAAATCTTCACTCTGAGGGTGGTGAGACCCTGGCCCAGGGAAGCTGTGGATGCTCCATCCCTGGAGGCGTTCAAGGCCAGGTTGGATGGGGAGCAACCTGCTCTATTGGGAGGTGTCTCTGCCATGGCAGGGGGTTGAAACTAGATGATCTTGGAGGTCCCTTCCAACCCCAACCATTCTATGATTCTATGATACATCAGGACAGTTTTAACTGTAGGAATGGCCTTTTACTTTATTTTGGCTTTTTTGGAAACTGGTGTTAGGGGGGAAAAAGAAGACTTAATTTACAGTGTTGCTCTATGGGGTCAAATAACTTTTCCAAGCATCGTTAAGTTATTACAAGAAGAGAAGTCTGTCCAAGAGGAACTCTACTGGAGCACCCCAGTGGACTGGACCTGGGGGTTGAGGTTGGATTTTGGAGATGGACCCGCACCTCACATCCCATCCTGAGGTTTTAGGGGGGGCAAATCCACATCATGTTTCCACTTCCCTGGCTAAAACAACCAAATGGGAATGATCCAGGTTGAGCACTGAACCGCCTCTGCATTCAAAGCAGGGTTTTGGGGGGTTTACACAGGAAATTTTGAATTTTGCCCCCATTTGCTGCATATCTCAGCGGCAAAAGCAGAAAAATCTTCCCTCCCAGGGAAAAAAAAAAAATCAAGCCTGTTCTCTGCAAGCTAAAATAAATAAATTGACTTTTACCCCCCCCCGAAGCCACCCGGGTCTCCTTTCCGCTCGTCTCCTTCGGTGGGAAAAGGTCACTTCTCGCAAACGACACCTCGGTGGGGTTTTTATGGCTCCTCCAACTTCTGTGTCATCATTTGCTCGCTTCGCTGCTCTGCTCTGAGAAGGGCTTTTTTTTTTCCCAATTTCCTCCCCCCACCCCATGCCCGCCGCCTTTCTCGCTTACGCAGCAGGGAGCCGCGACGCCAGTTTAGTCCTAATGGGCAATTTAAGGGACTTTTAAAATAGCTGAGATTTTCTGCAGCATCCTCCGGAGACGTCCCCGCGACGCTCCTCATCCTGCTCCTGCTTCAAGATGTTGAATTTTGGGGCCCCTCAGGAGCGCTGTTGACCAAATCCATCCTCTTTTCCCATCTCGAGGGACTTGCTCAAGCATTTTCCCTTCAGTTTAGCGGGTTTGGAGGAAATGCTGTGGCCAAGAATTGCTTTTTTTGACTCAACGCTACAAACTTCTCACCTGAAAATCTGGGATTTTAGGGCTCCGATAAGCAAATTGCACAAATTGCCCCTCCCCAAAGATGGAGAGGGCTGGTGATAAATAAATCCAAAATAAATTATTAGAGCTACAAGGAGCTTCTCCTCATCGAGGGGACAGTTTTGGGGAGAAAAGTGCTAAAAAGGGGGTTCGAGGGAGGTTTGCATTAGTATTTTACTGCAGAGCGATCACCCTCACTGACAGAGATGTGGAGAAATGAAGCAGAAATGATGGGAAAAGCTGCTTTTTGGAGGGAAAAAAAATGTTGTAATAATCCCCTGGTTCTGCTCAAGGGGTGTAATGTGGAGCACCATTTATCCTGAGCGTGATCGCGCCTGCCCAGCAGCTCTACCTGTTGAAAATTAAAGAGTGTGCATAAAAATCCCATTTTCCATAATAAAATAAAAGAAAAAAACCAAGGGAAAGTCTTCAGCCATTTCCTCGTCAGCAGGAGCAAGAAGAGGTTATTTTAAAAATAGGCTTTTTCAGCACCAAAAATGTTCAAAGGAGCTTTGCCTGAACCCAAAAAATTTTTAGGTGGTTACGTCAGGGACAAAAAAGAGAAATTAAAAAAATAACATTCTTAAAATTTACTGTTATAAATTTATTTTTGTAAAGTATTTAAAATTGGGTGGAGATGTTGATTTTTCATCATTTTGCAGCTTTGTTCCTCCCCTCATAAAGTGCTTTGAAGGTGGTTACATCAGGGATGAAAGTGTGCCATCAAAAAACCATATTTATTAATTTACTTATTATATAAATTAGTTTAAAAAAATATTAAAAATGGGTTGGATTTTTGATTTTTCAGGATTTTCAGCACAGAAAGTGATAAAAGCAGCTTTGTTCTTTCCCTAAAAAAGTGCTTTTGAGGTTGTTACATCAGGGACAAAAATGGAAAATTGTCATTTAAATTTTTTTTTTTTAAATGATTCAAATATTATTTTTAAAAGCCAAAGATGAAGGATTGGGTGGAGATGTGGATTTTTCAGTGGGATCAAAGAAATCCTTCAAATCCTGGTGTCCTTGGCACATTTTGGGCTCAGAACCTCTATTTTCAGCACATGTGGTGGCAGTAGAGAAATTTCACCATGAAACGTGAAATAGGCTTAAATATTGTGAATTTTGGAGATTTTCTTGGCCCATGGGAAGCCCCCAGAGAGCTGCTGTGAGCTTCGGCCAAATATTTTTTTTCCTAAGGAAGTGAAAAATCCAGAAATCCAAAAAGAAATGAACAGCCCTGGGAGGTGATGCTTGTGGTGAGCCAGTGGCACCCAAAAATATCTGGCCTTTAAAAAAAAAATTATATTTTTGCCTATGGAATTTTTTGTTTACTTAAAAAAAATATTTTGAAACATATTTGTAACATTTCTAACATTTTTTACATACTTGCACATAGTTATTATAAATATTAAAAAACTTATTTTTTGCCCTTTTTAAACAGACCTTTTACGTTTTTTTTACATAATCTTTTGTATTTTTTAAGCATTTTTTCCACCTTTTTTTTTCCTCCTGCAACTATTTTTGGCCATTTTTTACATTTGTACATATTTTAAAAGATTTTTTCCTTACTTTTATGTCATTATTTTAAATAGTTTATAACCTTTTTAGAAGTTTTTAAGCATATTTCTCACATGGTATTTTATATAATTTGTTGTACTTTTGGAAAATGTTTTAAACTTTTTTCCCCTCTCACAACTATATTTGGCCATTTTTTACATTTTTACATATTTTTGAGTATTTTTTCTTATTTTGACATCATTATTTTTAAATTTTTTAAACCTTTTTGAACATATTCCTTACATTTATTTTATATAACTTATTGTACTTTTAAAAAAACTCCTCTTGAACCTTTTTTAAACTTCTTTTTCCTCTCTTGCAAATATTTTTGGCCATTTTTAGAGATCTTCAAGCACTTTTAAAATGTATTTTTACGTAATTATTTTAAATACTTTTTAACCTTTTCAACATATTTCTTACAATTCTTTTACGTAATCTCTTGCACTTTTTCAACTTTTTTTTTTACCTTTTTCAACTTCTTTTTTTTCCCCCTCACTACTATTTTTGGCCATTTTTATGAAAAACATTAAAAAGATCAAAATCCCCGCATGCATTTTCTTTCAGCACCCACCACCTCCCTGCCCAAATCCAGCCCCTTTCCCACCACATTTCCCCATTTCTCCGCTCCGAGCCGGGGCCTGCTGCCTTTTCCTGCCCTTCCCATCCCCATCTGCTCCCCGTAAAGCCATTTTTGGCTGTATTTTTGCCCCCCTCCTTGCCCAACATCCCCATCCAGCTGCAAATACTTGCACCCGAGCATCCCCTCACTTCTTTTTCTGCCAACTGGGGATAATTTTTATTTATTTTTGTATTATTTTCTGTAATCCAAGGTGAGGTGACAGCTTTGAAAGAGCCCCAGAGGAGGGTTTTTTTTTGGGTAACGACCCAATTAGTTGCAGACTCGGCTGGAAAGAGCCAACTTGGCAGGATTTTGGGGCAGGGTGTGAAAAGGGCTTTGGCATCGTGGTAAAAGAGTGTGACGAGAGGAAAAAAATAAAAGAGGGAAGGCGGCAGTGGGACGAAGCTGTTTTCCCCTAAAGTGATTTTCGAGGGAGATAATAAGGAGGAAAAAGGGGGAAAAGAGAAAGAGTAGGGGGAGATACTCAATAGAGCATCCCAAAATCCAGCTGCAGTTTGGGTTTAGATAGAAAATAGAGGGAAAAAAGAGAAACCCGAAGTGCTGGGATGGGAATGGGAGGAGAACCCCAACTTCACACTCATTTATCCAGGAGGGAAGCAGGACGAGAATCCCGATCTGCCTTGAAATGAAGCAGTGTCAGGTGCCAGAGCCCAACTTTGCAGTTATGAACAATAAAGGAGATTAAAAAAAAAAGCGGCGCCATTTCGGCAGCGAAAGGTCAAACGGGAGATATTAAAGTCAAACAGCTGGAAAGCAAAAGGTGTCACGGGTTTTCCTGGTGAGAAGCTGAGCATCGGGGTTGGCTGGAGGAGACTGGACATCATGTACACATGTGTTTTTATATATATAGATATAAAATGCATAGAAAGCTCCATTGTATTTGTATATAAATAAACACAAATAAATGTATGAGCATATTAGACAAATCATAAATGTATAAACCCATTATCCTGATATATAAGTGAACACAGAGATAAATATATATTAGACAAATAATACATAAAAGTATTTGTAAATAAATATATGATTACATTAGACAAATTATTAAAGAATATTTATATATAAACACAGAAATAAAAATCTACTAGACAAATATAAAAAACATTTATATATAAATACAGAAATAAATATATAACTATACTAGACAAATAAATAATATATACATAAAGCTATTTCTATATGCAAGCACAGAATTCAATATATCTCTACTAGACAAATAAATTATATAATATTTCCCAAGAGGCAGAGGCTTTCATTTGCCACCCAGCTCAAGGGAGGATTGAAGATTCACCAAGGAAAACATGAAAATGCCACTTTTTCAAACATTTTGACACCAGAGCAGGTGAAACACCCACTTTGTGTTAATTCTTCATTGAGATTTTGAGTAAAAACCACTGGATTTTGGGGGTTGCTGATGGATTTGAACCTGAATTAATTCAACTGTTTTCCGAATTTTCTTTTTTTAACCAAATTCCGTGAAGATCTCGTGGATGTTGGACCCATTGGCAACTCAGCAGCAAATAATTGAGATTTCTTTAATGCAGTTGTTAATGTTAAGTGGAAATTACCACAGAATTTGTGTTTGGTGCTGGAAGGATGCATGGTGATTTGACCATTCGCTGGCATGGACACGTCTCTTAACTTAAACGCATGTATTTAACTCAGATGATTGCCATTTTTAAAATGTCAGGTGTCAGATTATCGCAGAGCAGATGTAACTTTGCTGGTAGACTTCCAGCCCCGTTGCGATTTCGATGTCATCGTCAATTGGGGTGAAAGGCGGGTGAGTCGCGCAAGGGCAAAAGGAAAAAACAGGTTGATTTTTTTTTGTTGGCTGATTCCTCACAGCGCAAAAATGACTCAGTCTGGGCTCAGCAACTTGGAAGAGGCTCACGTAATTTTGGAAGAAAGTTCAAAATGTGTGTCTAGACAATAATATCTGTGCTGAAAAAAAGTCTTGGCAAGCAGCAGCGCCGCAGTTGATTTAATCTGGGATCTGCAAAGCATCCCTCAGTAAACCACCCCCTGGCTCTGCTTGGCTGCTGGTGCAGTGAGGATGGTGGGGATTTTTTCCTGTCTTTTCCCCAAGTGAAAAGTGGGAAAAGTGGGCAAAACTTAAACCTGCTCTTTCCAGGCACAGGGTTGCCGCCACCAAAATTGTCAAAATTCATGGAATCATAGAATCATTTTGGTTGGGAGACACCTTGAAGATCATTGAGTCCGACCGTTCCCCCAGCACTGCCAGGGCACCACCAAACCATGACCCTCAGCACCACATCTCCATGGCTTGGAAACCCCTCCAGGGATGGGGACTCCACCACTGCCCTGCCCAGCCTGGCACAGCCCTTCACAGACCTTCCCAGCAAGAAATTGTTCCTCATGGCCAACCTCAGCCTCCCCTGGTGCAACTTGAGGCTGTTTCCTCTTGTCCTGTCACTTGTTCCTCGAGAGAAGAGCCCAACCCCACCTGGCTCCAACCACCTTTCAGGGAGTTGTGGAGACCCAGAAGGTCTCAACACCCAGGCTCAACACCCCCAGGTCCCTCAGCCGCTCCTCACCACATTTGTGCTCTAGATGCTTTCCCAGCTTCGTTGCCCTTCTCTGGGCACACTCCAGCCCCGCAAGGTCCCTCTGGGACTGAAGGCCCCAAGACTGACTCAGGATTGGAGGTTGGGCCTCCCCAGTGCTGAGTCCAGGGTGATGATCACTGTTCTGGTCCTGCTGGCCACACTAGTGCTGACCCAAGCCAGGATGCTGGTGGCCTTGGCCACCTAGGCCCACACTGGCTCATCTCCAGCCTGCTCTTCAATGCAGAAGGCTGCAAAACCTGTTGGGAAAGTGCAGCAACCCCCATTTTCATTTAATTTTCTTCCTTTATTTGTTCCCTGCCCTAGATGACGGCCACAGCCCAGCCACCCGCCAAGGCGCAGTCCGTGCACCTCGCCACGTCGGCAGCGGCCACCAACGCGCCGGTACCTGCTGCAGCTGGTGACCCCCAGGCGCAGCTGGAGGCTGACAAGCGAGCAGTCTACAGGTGATGCCAGCTAATAACCAGTGTGGATTAATTAATTAATGCATTCAGGAATGTGCTACCTCATGAATGCATTAGTTACCACAGTGCATTGTTAATGCGGCGATCCGGCGATGCATCACCAACTGCATTGGTTAATGCATCGATTCTTTCATGCATTCATTATTATAATGCATTATTAACCTGCTATTATTCTAATGCATTAATTAACTCACAGGAATAGGATGGCAGTTGCCAATTAACTCCTTTTTAGCAGTAATAATGCATGGTGGTGGAGCTCCTTCATGGGCCTTGTTTTGAAGCCCTCTTCTAAATTATTCACTACCCCAAAAACCCAAATTAGCCTTTTTATTTGGCAAAACCACATGATTTGGGGCCACAAAAGCACCTACAAGGACTAAAGCCATATATTTACCTGAAATTACTCAGGTTTAGGGGAAAAAACGTGATTTGGGGCCACAAAGGCACATAGAAGGAGTAAAGCCACGTATTAACATGAGATTACCCTTTATTTTTTTGCAAAACCTTGCAATTTTGGGCCAAAAAAGCACCTAGAAGGAGTAAAGCCCCATATTAACCTGAAACTACCCTTTTTATTTTGCAAACCCATGAGATTTGAGGCCGAAAAATCACACAGGAGGATTAAAGCGACATATTAATCTGAAATAACCCTTTTTTTTTTTTTTGCAAAAGCATGTGGTTTTGGGCCAAAAAATCACTCAGGAGGAGTGAAGTCCCGTATTAACCTGAAATATGCAGTTCATGCATCTGGCCGGGGTGCGGGCATGGTTTGGATGAGCCCCTCCAGTCCCCTTTTTCTGTCACTTTGGAGATAATAATCCATAATATTGTGATACATGCAGTAATGTTATTGTATAATTGCAATAAGTAACATTCCAATTATGTAAATAGTGTAATTATATAAGTAAAATGTAATTATATAAGTGATACGCAATTATTTACAATATTGCAATGTACACAGTAATGATGTAAGAGTAACATATAATATTATAATCAGGATTAAGTCTTAAGGTTAAGGATTAACCCCTCATTAATAGCAAGGTCCACGGGGGCTTGTGAACAAAAAAATGGCAGCTTGGAAGTGAAGGAATTCAAACATTTCAAGTCCAAATATTCAAATATCACGGGTCCGAAAGGTCTGGAATAAGGTGTGGAATAAACCCACTGGTTTCCCAGGAAAACACAACGGATTCTTCTCAGCAGATTTTAGGATTTTTCTCCAATGATGGGAATAATTTTCTCAAGGCAAACGTCATTCAAGAAAAAAAACCAAACCAACCACATTTTCTTTGCACTTCTGTGAGGATCTTTGCAGCGTTCGCGGGATAACGAAAACCAAGAAAAAAACCCTTTGGAGTTTTCACAGCCTTAACTTGAAGGTCAACAAAATGCCAGAAACACCTTTTTTTTGGAGGTATTTCCCACCTAGAAAAGTGGCGAAAAAGTTGTTGTCTGGTCCCACGCATGGATTTGGTTGCCCAAACCTGGGTGCTTATTTTTGCGTCCCAGCCATGACTACCCCCGAATATGTTTTTCTCTTTAAAAACCCACCCAATGAGCCTTTTTTTTTACTCATGCAAAATCTGAATATTCACCTCTACGGTGTTTACTGTGGGTTGTGTATTTGTCATTTGCCATCCAATGCACACGAGAGTGTATTTTTAGCCCTCCCTGTGCCCTGCCCTCCACCCAAACTGGTGGATTTTGGTTAATTTTCAATAATTGCACCAAGGGAGCAGGCATCAGTTGATCAACCTGGAGGGAAATCATCGGGAAAATGAGATGGGAAATCTAAAAAAAGCTGGACAAGTCACCCCGCCAGGTTTTATGCTGTAGCAGGAGGTTTATCACCCATAAAAAAGTAGACAAAAAAAGGGAAAAAAATTAATCCTCCCCACCTCTGCTTGGCATGGGAGCATCTTGCAGGGACTGCCCCAGCTGCATCGCTTCCCTGCTGCAATTTTTTCCCAACCTTGGACTTCCCGATGGATTATGGACCACTAAAGGTGATGCTCCCACAAGAATTGATGCTTAAACGACCTCAGCACCACACGCTGGATTTTGCCAAGTGGGAAATGGCTGAATTTCTTTCTATTATGTTGTGGTTGTTTTTTTTTTTTTTTTGGAGGGGGAAAAGGGCATATTGGAGCTGGGTAAAAAAGAATCCTGGTTGTGGCCCTGCCCAGGGCGCGGGATGAGGCCGTTAGAGGAATTCATTTCGCTTTATTAGCCCGTGTCGAATCCTTTTATTAGCGGCTGCCAACAACCTCTCTCCTGCAGGAATATGTCACAGGGCCGGTTCAGCCCTTTTATTTGGAGGATTCCCTGGGAAAGGAAAAAAAAAGGTCTGGGGGTTTATTTTGCAAAACCATATTCAGCAAAGGTGGATTTTTCCACCCCTTGTGCCTCGGGAGTGGTTTTTTCACCTCGTGATGGGGAAAATTCTCCCATTTCCCTGGGTGTCCTCCTTTTCCCCCCAAATACACAGGGAGAGTAGGATCCAGCTCTCAGTTTTCTCCCTCCCCCTGGCCACAGGAAGGCTGGAAACAGGGAAAACTGCCTATTTTTTGCATAGAAAAGGGAAAAAAATAATACAGCCACAACTTGTGGTGGAAACCCAAATTTCTCTGCTGCTTGACACTGCACCTGGCTGCGGGCCTCGGTGCCCTCCCTTAGCCCATCCTGGGGGTTTTGCCCCTCTGCCTTGTTTTGCCTTGGTTTCTTATTTTATTTTGTGTTGGTGTCATTGATTTTATGTTGTTTTCTTTTCTTTTGGTTTGGTTTGGGGTTTTTTTTGTTTCATTTTTAGTTAGATTTATCTTTAGGTTTTATTTTATTTATTTTATTTCCTTTGATTGGATCCTAATTTATTTCATTCTCTTTTATTTCATTTTATTCTGTTCTATTTCTTTATTTTGTCATCTTTTCTTTTTTCTTCTTTTCCCTTTCCTTTCCTTTCCTTTCCTTTCCTTTCCTTTCCTTTCCTTTCCTTTCCTTAATTCCTCTCCTCTCCTCTCCTCTCCTCTCCTCTCCTCTCCTCTCCTCTCCTCTCCT
>JAVSBS010028765.1:0-38414 GCA_033124195.1 Coracias cyanogaster | reverse complement strand
AGAATCAATATTATAACAATATTCAGTTACAGTTACAATTTTACTAATAATATATACTAATACCTATTTTTCTATTCAATCTTGTCTTTATTTTTTTTTTTTTAAATAATTTAACTTTTTTAACTTTTTAATTAACTATTCCATTGCTCTACTCTGAAAGTGGCTCTTGGACTTGCTGAAGATACGTTATCTTCAATACCCGGAGCAGAAATTGCAGCTTTACTGCATAAACTGCTTAAGATAACTAGTTGTTTTTTTTCCAACATGGTATTCACTTAGTTAATGAAACAGAAGAGCAGCAAGCTGAAAACACACAAACAAATATTATGGGAAAAATAAATAAAATTCAATCTCTCTTGTGTATAAAGATCACAAAGTTCAGCTGTGAATACCTTGCATTCATATTTTCATGATGATTAAAACTAAGAAAAAAAATAAAGAACAATTATTCAATCCTGCCAAGGCAAAACCCCCATGTGTACTGAAAGGGTTATGGAGAAAAACTTCCTTTATGAGCTAATTCTCGTTGAATTGTGTCCCACACAGCTGCCTGCACTTTTTGTAGAACCTGTGGTGGGGACCACTGTGGAGACACAAGCAATGTCACAAAGAGAGAGCACTGTTACCTCTCTGACAAAGAGATGACACTGTTAAGGAGGAATACAGAATAGAGTATTTCAGTTGGAAAGGACCTACAACAAACATCTAGTCCAACTGCCTGACCACTTTAGAGCCGACAGCCTGATACGCTACTCCAAAACCAAGGCTTCAATTCTGAGTAAAACCCTCCCAAAGTTTGCATGGCTTCTCAGAAAACGGGATCAGAAAAATTCAGATTACGTGCTTAACATACTGCTTATGCTCACGAAGGCTTTGGTCAGAGCACAGCATTTCTCAGGTGTTCCAGAACTGCCTCATCCTACCTGACATGTGTCACAAACACCCTTTCTTGCAGTCAACCTGTTAAAAGATGGGTGCTCGGCAAGCAATTATGAAAAATTTGTTAATAATTTATAGTTAACATTATTCTGATATTGCATAGCTTCTTTTGTTTAGATTTTGAAGTTTGAGTCTTATTTCATTTTGGCTTTTGACTAAGGAAGTAGAATGGCCCTGTTTGGAGAGGACAATAAAGAACCAACTTCCCGCTTGCAGAGAACACTTAATGCTGTGTTAGGTGACCTCACACAGCCTCCAACACCCACAATTTACACACTAGTCTTAGGAATTCATGTGGCAACTAATCCAAGCCTATCTGCAAGGGAGAGAAAGAAAACACCCCCACTGTGTGTTGATGAACTGTATTTTTAAGACTACTGCAGAGTTCGCCATTCCCTTCGGTGAAGTCGGATTCAACGCCTATCATTTAAAAACAAATTAGAGAAAGGCCGGGGTCAGTGTAACTCAGCTTTTTCCGCTCACCCGCTACCCGGCGCATGTCACTGCGACGGGATGTTCGGCTGAACAAAGGCTTCGGGAGTCTTACAAGCCATTTCCTGAGATTCACTTTGGTGAGTTCTCGCTGAGAACTTCGCAAAGTTTAAGGCGGGGAGGTCGCGGCCACAGGACAAAGAGAAGGGAAGCGGCAGCGGGGCTGTCACCTCCCCGCGCCGAGCCCGGCGAGCCGCTGGGTCGCTCTGGACACCCGAGCCCGCCGGAGCGGGGGGCTGGAAGCGGCCTCCAGCTCTGCACCGCCTGCCGCGCTCCCTCCGGTCCCCCCGCCCCGGCGGGGCGCTCGGGGCGGTCAGCCCGTCCTCCCGGCCCGGCGGCGGGGGGAGGCGCCGGGCGGCACGCTCGGAAGCGGTGCTCCCGCCGCGCCGGGACAGCCACAGCCACTGCCACCGCCACAGCCACAGCCACAGCCACCGCCACAGCCACCGCCACAGCCACAGCCACAGCCCCCGCGGGATGCCGTTCCAGCAGGGCTCTGCCCGGGCGCGGCAGCGCACCGTCCTGCTGGTGGGCATCGCGGTCCTGCTGGCCGCCCTCGTCCTCGCCGTGGTGCTGGCCTCTCTCCTGACTCACGGGGAGCAAGAGGTCAGCGCCCCGATGCTGAAGTGGAAGGACAGAGGGACCACTAAGAACCTGCAAGAAGTCGTCCTGGGGAGGTGCTACAGCTACGTGCTGGCGCGGTACCCGGAGCTGGGGTGAGTAGCGGCCCCGCCGAGCGGCAGGTGTGAGCAGGGGCGGAGGAGACCCGCGTCTCGCCTCCAGCCGCCCGCCGCCGCCAGGTTTGCAGTGGCAGAGAGGAATCAGGGGAGTGGGACCTTTGGCAAGACCCCTGCTTTGTAGCAGAACGGACAGACTCCCGCAGCGACTGCCCGGGCCCGAGTAGCGGCTTTTTAAAGGAAACTACCCGCAGAGCCCGTGTAAGTGATACTAACCCCGGGTCGCAGCGTAATCGCGAGTGGGTTTTGCAGCTCCCCTAAAGGCTGCGAAAATAAAAGCTGGATTCTAACAGGTTTGAGTTATGTGGAGGTGAAGCAGTTTGCTGTAAAGCTGATCTGCCAAAGGTCCTGTAACTGCGAGGCTGCATTCACGTAACCAGAACTACACAGGAGGGAGAAAAAGGTTCAGCATTTTATAGGATGGACGATGTTAGAAAACCGTTGAGAAATATCGGGGGGTTACCCAAAACAGGTGTGTTTAGCATGTGGGTAAGGCTGTGCGATGAGCGCAGACAGCTTGCCCAGAGGGGTACAGGGGGCTCAGGGTGCCAGCACAGCAGTCCCAGGCAGAACCTGCACCCACTGGTGGTCCCTGCTCAGCCCATTGCAGCAGGCAGTGTAACACTCCGAGCAGCCCACCACTCCTCTGCTGCAGAAGAAGATCCCCTGGGCCCAGGTCTACAATAGTGTATTAGGGCTGAGAACTGATTTCCTGATCCCCTTCGCTGCAGGGAAAGGCTGAGTATGAAATAAGGAGTGCCCCAGGTCCCTCCGCAGGTATTGAGGACGCACCGCTCCTCAGGACGGGATCCAGGTCAGCCAGGGTCTCCCAGCAGGGACCCAGCCATCACTTCTGTGGCACCAGCCATGCTATTTTGTGTCCGCAGTAAGCCTCAGGCAGATATTTCCACCATCCTGCCTAATCGCTGTGGGGCTGCCCCACACCTCATCCATGTGACAGAACCATCATGGTTTCATCTTAAAATGGCAATTGGTACCTCTCGTTTTCATGACATTGAGCTGATAAAAACAAAGCTGTACACAGTTTGCTTGCATTTAGACTTTTCTTGGCCTCCAGTGACTGGCGATGTATGAAAAAAGCTGATTTGCAGCATTTGAAGGGAAATGGGCACGTGGAAGGTGATGGCCCGAGTGTGCAAAGACTTAAATTCTTGCTTTATGTTAAACACCTAAGTGGGTTTAATGAAGGGAAGGAGGATTCTTTTGCAAATAAAATTTAAAAGCTCCTGAAGCTTTTGAAAAATCACATACATGTCTCAAAAAGCACATATTAATTTATTTTTAAAAAGTATACACTCAACTATTTAAATCTTAAATTATTTTGAAGCATGATAGCCATTATTATTTACGCTTGTTTCATTCAGATTGGGGGTGCAGAAGATGTATAAACCACTTTAGTGTGGATGTTTTTTGCCAATGTCAATATATGTTTGCATTCACAACACAATCTGGATCTGAACCACAAATATCACTGGGAATAATTTAAGCAATTATTTTAAGGACATTTAAAAAAAAATTGCAAACCTGTGATTGTAAGTTTTCTAAAAAGGTTGTTTTTACAAGGCATAACATTTTATGCTATTCATAATCCATCAGTGTTTAATAGCTTAATGGCTGTGAGCTCGCTTTCTTTCTGAGGAAATGACTTCTGTATAGTAGGACCCTTTTTTGTTTTCTTTTATTTAAGAGACAAATTCATCTGAGACAAAGAGCACTAAAAAAAGGAAAAATGTGCTCATTTACATACATCTAAAATGTTCAGGAGGTTCCTGAACAGAGAGTTCAGGAAACCAACGTGAGATGCCTCCTTTCCAATCCCACTGAGCTCAGTGCAGTTTGTCATGTAACCAACCGCTTCTGTCACTGGCACTTTCTGATAATGAAGTGGGTGCCTTTAAGACACATCAGAGAGCTCAGTATCTTTCATCCTACACTCTTTCATCATTAATGTAGGCCTTAGATCTTGCATTGCGTGAGATCTTTGGTGCACTTAATCAAAGAAAAGAAGTGAGAGAAAGGAACTGCAGAAACTCATGCAGGCTGATGCGCTGAGCAAACCGTGTCCTATACTCAGTTAGGACTTCTGTTGTCACTACTCCCACCATGGGAACCTCACTGCCTTGGTTAGAAATCTTCTCATTTCCTCATAAATTTGTCCACTTATACTAACATGTTCATCTGTTCAGAAAGCTCTGCTTCTAGTAAACTCGTGGGCATTTCCTCGTATTTTTATTTTTTTATATCAGAGCCACCAAGTTCCGTCTTTGACAATTTTTTTTTTTAATAGGAATGCATTCACTGCAGTAGTTAGTGTGACTACTTACTACATTTTGGAGTGCTATATTTCAAATTGGAATAGCTGCCAGGTTTTGCAAAAAAGGGGGCTTGTTGACATATGAATATGGGCTTTAAAATGTTCCTAGATATCACAGATGGTTTTAACAGAGGCCACAAGCCTACAGCCCCCATTTAGCTCTGCTTTTGCACTGGCGTACTGTAAATCATGTGAGAAGCTTGTGGATGTGCTAATGTACACCTTCACCATCACCGCTGCTTTAACCCTAGAGGTTAACCTCCTTGCACTCTCCTCATCATACTGCAGCCCCGGACACCATACATTGTCACCACACTCTGGTCACACCCTTCTCTTTCCAGTGCGATCTGTGGGTGGAACCCACACCCAATGAAGCCACTTGAAAACCTGCTGCTGTCTGCAGTCGAGCTTTGTAAGCACCTCATGCAATCAGATTTTGTCCTGTTGATTCGCTTATTCTCCAAAATAATCCAGACGTTCGGGTGCTGTATTGAACTTGCTTGCTAAAGAAAATTTCTCATCTACTGTGTACAGCACCTGCTGGTAATAATTTTGTTTAATTGCCTGCATGCAATACAATCCTCGGTTTTATTTCTGCTGCTGGCTGGCTGACTCTTATCATTTGTACACATACAGTTCCCTCAGTTAGTTCTCCTGCACAGAACTGCCATCGTGCCACAGTTCAGGAGAAAGAGACAGGGAATTCCAAATGCTTAAATAATGCATTTTCAATAAGAACCTCAGTTTTTAGGAAAAAACGTGGATGGTATAGCAGCAGGCTTTAAGGGTCACGTTCCATGCATGCAGAGTTGGCCACTTAGATACTGGCTTTAAAGAGCAGTATTTCTGTTTGGCTTCCCTGGAAAATACTGGCTGCTGCCAAAAGACAGAGCTAAAGCAAGTTTGTCATAGCTCAGCAGTCATCTTTTTTCCAACATTAACAAAAGCTGCAAGTTCTGCTTTCATTAGTCTTGCAAAAATCCCGTACTCATCAACCACGGCCATTGGTATGTGTTGTAGTTTTGTCCGAATAAAGGCCAGAGGCAGCTTGGTCTGAAGGAAGGATTTGACATCAAATTACTTTGTCTCCTCTTTCCCAGTAGTAGGAACTCCCTCTCGTGGCTAACAGAGCAGTTCTCACGCACTGCAGGCTGAAGTTCAGAAGAAGGTACGCCTGCTATCACGGGCGGTGGGCAGTGCGGTGGGGTCTGCAGAGCGGCACGCACACCAGCACCAGGCTTCTGCAGGGCCACGGCAGTGCCAGGGCATTCACAAGAGCAATGGTTGTCAAGACCTGGTGTAAGTGACCTGATAACTTACCCGTCGCTCGGAGGATGCTGTTTATGATGGTTTTGCACCCTAATTCCTGCTGGGGGAGAACAGGTAGTAACAATTGTGGCAATGAAATATGCTGTACTGAGATTTAACAGGGAACTCGAATATAACATTTGGTAGGCACAAATAGATGGTTATTGGCATTTGATTTAGAGGTAGGGCTACTGGTTCTGTAGATGGCTTTTCAGATGAGTCCTCATGCTGTTTAAGACTAGTTTCTGTAACTATTCTGAGCTGTAAAATAGGGCTCCATTTGGGTTTTATTGTCATTGCTTTGTAGAGGATGTAGAAAGAATTAATTTTCTCTTTAGCAAGAGAATTTCATATGGCAGGGGGCAGCTGTCATTTATTTGTTCTTGAGATAATTCATCATCGACATAGTTATTTCTGCACCTCTGGAGTATAAGTGTCATGCTAGACTGTGAAAGGCCATCCAGTTCTGTGCAAAGCTCATACTCAGTGCTACACAGAAAATGTACCCTTCCAAGCTGTAACGCTACTGACAACAGCAGCCCAAAGTCTGAGAGCGTCCTGCGAGTTTAAGGGTGAGATGTCAAAAGATACATCATCTGTTCTCCATGACCAACATCAATGTACTTATAAGGTACAGAAATGCTGTTGAGATCTGGATTTACTTCTCACTTTGGAAGCCTTATGTCAGCTCATCTATCTGTTGTCTATATTGAGTTATAATAATATGAAAATTGTCATTAAATGACTATTTATTTCTCATATACTCAAACTTCTTACATTTATTTACCAGTGGTTAGATATTTGATGGATCTTACAGCAAGATTCTGTAGGTTTTCAAGTAATTTTTCACATTTGGGTTAGCCTACACTTCCTGCATCACAATTACCCCACCATCACATATTAAAATCTCCTTGCAATTAAAGCCTCCTTTGGTTTTAATCCCAGATATCAGAGACAATATCGTTCTGCCTGTACTGGCCTTCTACACATTAATCAGAAGTACTTTTTGATTAAATAGCATTCAAATTTCTTTTCTAGTGCAACTTTATGCAGCTCTTTAGTCAGGCACAGTCAGGTAGCTGCCTGTTCTTTGACTTCTCTTGTTTACTGATTTTATAGATTTGCCTTACAGAGCAGTGGCTGGTGGCTGTCTAAATTATAGCACCACCCTGAGACTGAAGTTATTAAATGTTTGGATGAGCCAACCTAAAAGCATGTTGTTACTGAAAGGGAGAATCTTGTTCCCTCCCACCTCTCCCTGTTTTAGTTCTCCTGTAACATCTGTAGAGATTCCAGTGAAAACAGTCGTGCTCAGAGGTGATACAGCTCATTCAGCTGTTAAGGTATGGTTAGAACTCCAGAACTGTTTAACACCTCAGAGCACTGTGGGGAAATAGCACTTTGCTTTTCCATAGGGATAGGAGGAATAGATCCTTTAACCCTCTATGGTCAAATGAAAATCTCCCTCAAGTGTCCAAGGTAAACCCAGTTGCTAAAGATGCAATCTATATTCCCAGATGAGATGACACCAAAGTAAGGTATTATCAAGGAGCTCACCCACAGTCATACTAAATCTCCAATCTGTTCCCTTGTCCTTGCCCTGACGACACCTGCCACCCTTGAAGTGGGGTCTTCTCCTGACTTACTGAATTTACAGTACTACATCCCAGAAGTCTTAGTCCTATAAAAAACCCAAGGTACTGCAAATTCATGGTATGGAAAAAAAAATAATTCTGCAGCTGCTTTAAGCCATTGAGTGTTTCCCTACTGTAACATACTTTCATTTAGATCATTCTTATGGAAGCGGTTTTCCAAGTTTAATATTAAAATAATACTAAAAATACACTTTCTAATCAAGGGGTAAGATGCCAGCTTAAATTTGTTCCCCCTATATCTGTTGATGACATGGCCCTCACTTGGAGGCTTAAACTGTAGAGCAGCTATAACTCTCTGACAAAATGCAGTGCAGGTGAGAATTTTGCCCTTCTAGAGGCTGTGTCCCACTTACAGACCACCGCTGAAAACACCATCTGCTTAAGCAGCATGTTTTTTCACCCAGGAAACCTGAAATCGAGCCAGCAAAAAAAATCTGCTTATGTAGATGAACTCTTTACTGGTTTATAACTGCCACCTCTTGGCTCAGCCCTTCCCAGAAGGGTGATAGGTCTTTGTGTTGCACTGGAGCACTGATTCCCAGCTCAACATAAAATACTCCAGGAGCTATAAATCAAAGCCAGAAGTACATATACCCTTCAAACCTTTGTATTAGTGCCAGAGGTGAAGGACCGGCATGACAAGGAGCTGTCAGTTTTTCCAGGTCTCTCCTCATACATGAACATACACAGCCCTAAGGTGCACCCTGTGCAAATCTCACCTTGTACTTCTTTTTCCAGACCTCCAGACTCCCAACCTCTGCTCTGCTTACAGGCAACCGGGCCAGAAGTCATCTTTCTTTGAGGCAAAGTTCTGCATCTCTGTTTCTACGCCTAGTCAGTTCCTCTAATACTTATTTTACTGGCTTTTGAACTATTAACAGAGAGCAATACTTACAAAATCAAGCTGCCAAGCTGTCATTCTCATATTGAAAAGAAGACAGCTACTGTAAATGTTATGGTGCAGACACTTTTCCATAATTAAGTTAAGTGGGTAGCAAGAGGCTGATGCTCATTGAAGGTGTTAGATTGACAGCTCTGCCGTGATTTTTTAATTTTTCCTTTACCTTGCTAAGTTTTCCCCCCTCTGTTATCCTAAGGCTAAAAGTAGCAGACAGTAGTCTCAGATCCTCATCAATGACAGCATATGCGCTGACCTCTCTTAATTCACATTTGTCTGGTTTTTAGCACAGATACCTGACAGGGACTTTTGGTACTAGAATAATAGGAACAAAGCTGATCCCTTGTACGCACATACCCATTTTCTGACTCAGTGGTCTGGAGATGGGTCGGGCCGTCACTCGGCATGAAGGACCTCACGCCTTTGGGGTTGACTTCAGTTGTCCCATCTCCCGCGTGATGGCAGTGTTCTCCTTGTGTTTCGCTCCTCGGACCCGCTGTTCAGGTTGGCTGCAGAGAATTCCAACCACAGCTGCCTGGGCTGGGCTTGGCAGCGGCTCCAAAAAAGCTACTCCAAAGCAGCAGTGAGACACGGCAAGGCTGGAAGAAGGGAGGGACAGCAGAATCAAAACCAGAAATGTTTAGGGCAAGACAGGTAGCAAAAGGATTCTGGGTTACAGGGGGTTTCCTTTCAATGGAGGCATAAAAGCTGTTGCACATTGCATCATTTTTGGTAACATAAAGACATGGCTACTCAATAAGCCCACATGAAAAAACAAATGGAATGTGGATCTATAAATTGCACATCTGTCTACAGCCATCACAGTTTACCTAAAAGAGGCAGATAGATAAACTGACACACAGGCAGAAATGGGTCTGTTATATACAGAAGCATTGCTACACCATTTAGATCCTTTGAAATACATTCTCCTTCTGAACCACGTGGTGAAGATGATCCCTTAGACTCTCCGGAGAGTGTGACTTGATCTTATGCCTTTAAGGAGCTTTGTTATAACCACAAACTTCTCAGTGACTTTTTTTAAGAGCCAGGTTTCTGAGTGCTGAGGTGCATATCTGCATTACTGTTTTGGCTAATGGTGGTAGCAAATGAGAAGGATTTTCTTTTACACAAATTGCAACTGCTGGTGAGGTTTGATCCCTGCAAAGGCCAGTTATGTAAAGGCCTTGGGGAACTGTTTCCAGCTTTGACTTCAAAGCCTCACCACAGAGCCACAATTAAAATCTCACTGTGGCTTGAAGACATTGTCATGTTTTAGAAAGAAAACTCAAGACCTTGGAAAAGCTGCTATCAATTGCAGAGGAGACCATGTCTGACCAAGGAGGTGCCCCTGCCTGGTAGAGTGATTTGAATAATATGGGCGGAGTTGATTGAGTTCTCCAGAACAGAGCTTGGAAGTCATTTTTCACTTGTAAATTTAAAAGCATCTCTCAAATTTTTGAGTAAAACACTAGAGGCCACACAGCTCAAGGAAACACTGCCCTTCTTAAGGTGCTTTTAGCATCCAGGGTCAGCCTAGTGCTGAACTGAAAGCAAGACATTGTTCGTGGTGTAACTGAAACCCTTTATATTATACCAATTAAATCGATTTCAATTGGGGATGAATTTGCTCTGTCATGTCCAATTAAAGAAAAAAAAATAAAACTACGAAGTAAAGGAAAAAAATACTTATATTAATAATGATTTCCCAGGTAGCTCAATGCCATGCCCATACCTTTAAGTGAAAGGGTACTCCTTCAAGGTTAGCCAGACCAGTGTACTGATATGCAAGAGATAATGATGCAGAAGCTGTCCTTTTTTCTAATATGCACATTAAAGTTTGGCTGCTAGGGCAGCTGCTAATGGAAATATTCTTGGCCCCAGCTTCTCTTTGATAGATTAATGTGATATTCATATAAAAGGTAAATGGGTAGAAATACTCAAATTCTTTGGAAAAAGCAACTTTCTACTCAAATGCAGTATATGCTTTGCAGTATATATAACATTCAGACTTAATAAAGAAAAGTAGTTTTAATAGTTATTTGTATCCCAGGTCTTATTGGATGCTATGCTGAGTGCAAGATACAGTCTCCAAAAGGTGATAAGACAAGTTCTGCAATCCTTGCCTTCCCAAGAAAGTGTTTCAGGTTCAGTTGTTGAGTTTACAGCAGTTTTCTCAGGATTCCTTCTAAGTCTGTTAGCTCTTATTTCACATTTACCAGCATTTCCCAAACTCTATTCATTAAAAAAAAAGTTTGAAAAAATTAAATGTACAATTAGAGTATATTTATTTTACTGAAATTGGATTAAATATTTTAGATTCTGTAGTAGGATAAAAGGCCTTAAATATTTCAGCATAAACAAAGTTAGCCTCAAAGGAAGAAATCCATTGTGCATAAAGATAGGATTTTTGCAGATATGATGCAGAATTAATATGCAACCCAAAACATAAAATAAAGCCCAAAACAGAGAAGGAGGGCATGCAAGCCCCGCAGCAGTTTTGTACATAACCATATTCACCATGGACTTCTGTGTCTGAGTTAGATAATTAATTGGTAATCTCTTTTGCACTCCTCCTTTCTTCTGTAAACCAAGAAGGAAAAAAAAAAAAAAAAAGAGCCTATTCTTTGACTGAGAACTTCCCAAGGAGATGTTGGGAGCAGTCTTTAGAGGACAGTTTGTTTCTTAGGCCTTTTTTTGGCAAGGCAGATGTGCTTGTTTCAACCTAAAACTGTTCTTGTGGGATTCCTAGCATACCAAGTGCCAGAAAACTTCTCATATTGTTTTCAGGATGCCCAGAGCTACAGCAAGTCTCTGCCCAGTGTGAGTTAAATGCTGCACAGCCGGCCAATACTTTCTTGCTGTGCTGGAAAAAGGGACAGATGAAGCTTGCTTAATAGTGCCTACCTGAACAATGATGCTGGAAAAAGTGTCATAGCTTCCTGGAGCTGGGATTAACAAGTGCTAAAGTCTTCTCACTGCTTATTTTTTCATATTTCAACCAAAATCACAATTCTGTGTGACTGGTAACCTCTCTGAGATTTGAGGCAAAATCTGTATTTCATATCAGACAAATAGCTTTCCATGGCAAATGAGTTAATTATTTTCATTCAGTTGTAAAAAATGTACATGTTGGTAGGTGAGGACAGCAAAAATGACAGCTTTTGTATGTATTTTTTTACGTTGAAGATCTGTACTTTGATTGCTAGAACAATGCTGAAATTGCCTAGTTTCTCTAAAACCTCATAGTCACACCTTACTGTTTTTCTGTATGGTACAACTAAAAGTACCACACCAGTCACCAGCTGGAGAATAGCTTCACCCATTCAAAGGCTAAGTCCTACCACTTCTATGACATTAAACATACGATTTTGCTCAGCTCATCCATGACTGTGGGTAGAGTCCTCTCTCAGGTATGAGTGATGTCCATGCACTTATCAAGTGCTGAGCTTGGTGTCTTGAAATTCTAGGATACTGATGCTTTGAATTTATGACTCAGCAAGCTGTCTTGGCAGGACCGTGAAATGGTTGTTGCTTTGTGCTTCTCATGGCCATGACTTGAGTCCAGCAGCAGAAGTGCTTTGTACTGTGTCTATCACTTACCTCTCTGCTTTAGAAATAAAAAACAGGTTTTTCATATGGTTCCTTGAAAAATATTTTGTCTTCTGAGGCTAAGCTTAAAAACTGTGCAATATGAAGGATAAATGACCAGGTAACCAGCTGTGGCTGTTGACACTGTTATATGTAATACATTTCAGGAGTAGCTTAAAAAAAAATAAAGAAAAGGGTCCTGCCAGTAGGACAAATCATTTGACAGATCAGACTGTGTGAGCCGTGTAATGTCTGTGAGTTGTACTAGCGCTTACCGCAGAGCCCTGCAAATTCTCTTTATGATACCTTTGGCTGTGCAAAGCAAAGGGACCAGCTGCCTGTTGTGTAATGTCACCCCTTAATCAGCAGGAGCCCTCTCTTTTGGCTGATTCAAGGTGGGTCATGCTGTAATCCTATGTGGCGGGGAGCGGTTTTTACAACTTCCCAGCCCCTAAATGAAGCGCTAAAGTTGGAGGATGGTCTCTGTGGGTTACTTACACAGTTTGCAGCTAGAGACAAGCTCTTCCAGGAGAAAATTTAAAATGCACGAGTTAAATGCTGCTAAGTAAAACATGTGAATACTCCCTGGCATGGCAGTGCAACAGCACAGCAATGAGGCTGCTCCCTGGAGTATCGGCAGTTTGGCTTCTTGTTTCTACAGTGACTGTAACTGAAAGTGCATTTAGGCTCCTGGATAAAAGACAATAGCACAGTAAAAAAAATCAACATTGTTATAAATCTTTACTTAGCTGGAGGTAAATCTGGTTCATATAAACCAGAGGTGTGGTCCCTTACACAGCTGGTTGTCCCTGTAACAGACTGGCATGGTACCCTGTTGGCCATCTGGCCAGAGACCTTCCAGGCTGATCTGCCTCGTCCCTGTCCCTAAGCTCTGTCTGCATTTCAGCCAGCATTGTACAGTTATCATACCTAAGCTCATTTTAAGTCAACAAGGTCAGGCTGCGGGATACCTGCAGCCCAGATACAACTCTGCAGTGTAATGCACTTGGCTGGCCCAAGAGCAAGAGACCGGGACATGCCCACCATAGACCCATCACAGAGGAGGACTGTAAGAAGCTGGGGCAGGGAAACCTGCTGTAGTAACCACCTTTGTGGTGTGACCTCCCAATAACGAATATCATCTATAACACTGTTAGATTTGTTATTGCATAGATAATGGCAGAAGGAAAGGAAGGCCAGGGACATCTTGCCATGGATTGCTTGGTGCTTCCCAGTATGATACTGGCCCAAGCCCCTGTACTGTCTCTGGTAGAGGCATTCCCTCTGGTATGTAGTGCTGTCAGGTGCTGTTGCTTTCTTCTGGGCACAGAGATAGTCTAGTCTCCTCTTTGTGTGATTTTTTTTTTCCATAAGGCTTAGAAAGGGAAGGCAGAGAGTTCATGCCCAGACAGTGAGGAAACGGCCACAAGCTGACAAGTGGTTCTGTTACAAGGGGCCTCAGGAAAGAATGCATCAAGAACTGCAACCATGACTGGCACATTCCAGAGGAGTACACATCCTAGGAACGTTACAAGTGGGCCTCAGGAAAGAACACAAACAAGGCCAAGAAGGGACTCAAATGCTCCACAAAGAGATGGGCTAAGACAAGACCATATATGGAAAAGGAGACCCGGAGCTGGTGGAAAGGACACTAAGAGATACCTCTTCAGAGACCTCTAGGGATCACCAGAGACCAACAATGACCCCAGAGAAGCCCCCTGGAGACCCAGGCCGCATGTGTAATTACTGTGCAACTATGATAATTAGTTCCAGGAAATAGAATTCACTTTCTGAGCAATTTGATGCATATGCATGTAACAGAGTGATATAAGCTGTGTCTGATGCCACACATGGCATGCACTTTAGGTGGAACTATCCCCTGTGCATCCAGCAGTGTAATAAAGAATGCCTGCTCTTTAAGCCTACATTAATTCTACACTCCCAATTTTGGTGACAATTTTGGGTCCCACAGATTGGGCATGGCCCATGTAATACAAACAGCTCAGCTCTCTGTGTTCCAGTTTGCCCCTCTGATGTTCAGATGGGCACTCAGTACAAGTCATGATCAAGTTCAGCAGCAGGAATGAGATTACACAGCTGTAGGGGTGATTAACTTGAAAACATTTGGAAATCTTCAATGAATTGCTATTGTTTTTCTTAATCCCTTTAAGACTATTTTAAAGACAAATCAGTTTCCATATCCTACATATTACCTGAGTACCAAGTGGTAACAAAGCCTGCAGCTGTATGTCTGTCACATACTAAGTGATCAGTGCTATTTTTCTAGTGCTCTGTGGGTATTAGTTTCTTCACACAAGACAAAGTCCATTCTTCAAATGGCTTTTAGTGGAAACACACTGGGAGATGATTGCAGACAGCGAAGAAAGAGTAGACGAGTCAAAGACAGTCAAAATAGCTCCATTCAGCCATGCAGACAGCAGGATAATGCAGTCAGCGTTTTAACTTTACGTGAAAACAGGGACGAGAAGGGTGCAGAATCACTGCCTTGCTGTCACTGCTGTAATGCAAGGAGCAGGCATCCCACATGGGCCTGCAGCCGCGGGAGGGTGGAGAGGAAGGGAAGTGCACCCAGGGGGGACAGCCTTGAAAACACAGACAGACAGTAGTTGTGAATGATCTTAATGCAAAGTTTTCATTCACTACCTCAAGTACAAGAATGGAAATGTCCTGACCTGTCCCACATGTTATTGTATGCTGCAGCCTCGGGAAGGGAGTGTGGCACTGCTTCAGTAACAGAGATGCGATTGCTTGCCCACATTGTGCAACAGATTTCCACTTGCTAGCAGGAAAGGAGCCCTGCTTCTGTCAGCAGAGAGGTGCTTTATTTCCCAGGCTGGTGAAGCAGCATCTTAAGAAACAAGTGTAGGCTGAGGCGACAGGGTTGTGTCATAGCATGAAGCAGTTCCCCCCACGTAAACTTAGTGGAATTCCTCTGACTCATGCCAGTGAGAGCAAAAGGGTCAGAACGTGTAACATGGAGAATCGGAAGACTTAAAAAACCCACTGGAGCCCAAGCACCTGATCTAGATCTGGGTTACACGTGTAAATCAGCTGTGGCTCCAGCAAAGCCTATAGCTGCAGATTACTGCATGAATGAAAATAATACTAGGTCCAAACCAGCCAGACCTCTGCTTTTGTTTTAGATAAAATTACAGATACTACTTCTGTAGGGGTGAACACTCTGTAAGGAGACATGTTTTTAGCACACTGTACCTGAGAAGGCAATATTCTTCAGCCATGCTTTTGAAATGTACAAGCTATAGTCTGCCACATTTGCTTCTCATGATTTGGTATGAGTAATCAAGATATTAGATCTTCTGGTTCTGTGATCTCAGCGCTGCTCTTTTTAAGGGACAAAAACATAGAGGACATTCAGATATTGCAATAATCTGTAATTTAAAATGCAGGAGAGAGAGAAATATGTTTTAGAACTGCTCGTTTCTCAGTTTATATTTAATCTGCTGAAGATACGCTGCTTTTGTAATGGATAATGTATTTTGGCACCTGAGCATAGTTAAAACTCTTTTAAAATCCAATCCATAGTGTTTGACCATAACAGAAGGTGAACCTTTCACAGCCATAAATACTAATTAGCTATATTTTAATCTTTCGGCAGAGATAAAGATTGCCTAAAAATATGGGAGTCATTAAAACATGCCTTCATTTACAAGAATCCTTGTAATATTACATCAGAAGATTATCAGCCTTTAATGGAGTTAGCGAGTCATCCTATACCCTGTAACAAGGTAACAGTACAACACATGGTGGGCTGCTTAAATAGGATGTTGTGGGATGGTATGTCTGTGCAGTGCTCTGAGTGGTGGGATCTTGTCTGTAATGCTTGTGAGGTCAGTGAGGGTGATATTTTGCTCTTGTGCTTGCTGCAGTTACCACCTTTGGACCTCAGTAACCCTGTTCATTCCCTGTTACTGAAAGTCATCTTTGTGTAAGGCTTGCCTCAAATCTCAGTACCGGAGTCCTGGTGAAGTAATGGAGATGTCCCTGTTCCCTGAGCATATGGGTGTCTGTAAGGAGCATGCTACCATGCTGTTAGAGGGGCACTGCTTCCAAGAAGTTGCTCTTCCATGTGCAATTCAAAAGCATCCAACAAATTAAATTTCTATCCTGTGAGAACTAGTCAAAACCTTTCTTTCAAAATGCTTTACAGGATGAACATGTTCATTTCCACAAAAAATAACCACCCCAAAAGATTTTGGAAGTGGGAGCATGGGCTGCAGAAATAAGAACTGATCCACTAAGGTGAACTTGCAGTATTTCAGAAAAACAAACCTCCATCATTATAATAAAAGCTTAGTTGTTTTCTCCAGGAAAATATCCTGACCAGTTCTAGTTATAAGTATCACCTATTAGACTTTGTACCTTTTTTCACAGTCACTGTTTTGGAGCAAGACAAATGACCTTGTTCATCGTTACACAAAATCCAATCAAAATTTCCTTACCTTGGAGGACACCTTGTTGGGTTATATGGCTGATAGAGTTTCATGGTGTGGAGACCCCTCTGCCCCAGGTAATATGTCCTATTTTTTCCAAGGAAAATATGAATACTGGAATTGCAGATTGTTCTTTTGTATATCTAGACTTAAATACAATACTTTTCACCTATTCTTTTCTTGTAATGTAGTTTAAAACATTAACTCTATTTCTGTCCCATGTTATGGAATGCTGAAAATAATACTTAGTTCTCAGGTTAATTTAGAAAACACAGCTTTGGCTGTTATTAGAACACCAGGTTGCTGCTTGGACTAATGGTCACATCTAGCCCTCTTACTCTAGATATCACTCTTTTTCTTCTTGTGACTTCTGTTCGACAAATTGCAAAACAAGGATGCCATTCAAAAAGGTCCTTGCCGTAGGCAGTCAAATTGACAGGGACAGCATGTAGGTACCCTGGGGTTATTGCTGTCCACGTGACTCCTGGGTAAGTGCTCAAGGCTAGCAACCTCTAAACTGGGCTGGAATTACTGGAAATGCTGGGTAAAGTTTGATTTTTCAGTGTAGTTGGACAGTATTTGTCAGGAGCTAACCTGTTCCTCACAGTTAGGGCTACATATTTTCCCTTCTCAGTTTCCTGAGACTTTTTTGCATACAGGGCCTGCAGCTGTCTCTCTGAAATTGTGTATGAGCAAGCAAGAAGACCTTTGCACACGTGCAAATTCCTTTTCCTCTTAGAGCCCTTTCCTCAGGTAGCCTTCTTTCTTTGGTAGGAGGCAGATCTTTTTGACATCATTAATCAGCTCTCAAGGCCATATAAGCGTTACAGAAATATTCGTTCTAACCTTAGCTATTCTATAAACATCTTTCTTCTCAGGAATCAACTATGAATCTTGTCCAAAACGAAGTGAATGTGAGAGCAACCCTGGCTCTGTATTCTGGAAAATGGCATCAAAGATGGTAAGAGCTAGAATAAAACTCCCCGAATCCAGGAATGTTGAAAGGCACTAAGTTCCTGACACTGCCAAAAATGTGAGTTTGGAGGTTTGACTTAAAACATAGAATAGTAAAAGTTCACATGAGCTTTAGCTTCAGGTGCTAAAAATCAAGGCATTGGAAATTTGTATTTCCAACATCTCATATTTTATGTACAATATTTAATATCACTGTAGTTTGGGCATTCTTATTTGTGGAGAGAGACTGTGTGCTAGTGTCTAGAACAAAACTTGGCAGACAGCTGGAGCTTTGCAAATAATGCTTACAATAATAATAATAATCACGACCTTAATTAAACTACAGTAGTGAAACTGCTAAAATAAAATACATTTTAGCATGTTAATGTTGAGAGCAGTGCCCAGATCGGCACAGAAATTTTCCAAGCAGCTGAGAATCCCCTTGCACCTTCCCAGCATTAACTGGAAGGGCATGTCCTCCCACAGTGGTACCTGGCAAGATTCCTACAAGGTACCCACTCATATGAACATGCCAACTCCCATCACATGAATGAGACCCTGCTAGGATGAGTTAGGCAGACAGTCTGGCTTTGCTGAATCAGCTCTTTACAGAAACAAACTGTCAGAAAAGAAACTGCTCTTCTAAGTCAGTTTAATTTTGCGTGTCTCTCAAGACTTCACTCTTGGTATGACTATTAGTACGTGACTGCCCAGATGGAAAACAATCATTCCTGTATGCTTCAGCTCTCACGTACATAAGAAAAAGTCTACTCACCGTAAAAAAAAAAAAAAGTTTTGTGGGTAAACTAGTATGCATAAGCTTTCCAAGCTCAAAACGGTTTCTATGTTCTCATTAATCCTCTCAGTTCCTGAGTCTGGGAGGGATAAACCGCCATACAAAGTGAGGTTTGCTTGACTGCAGGCTTTCTAGTCCAAATAAATTTAAGATCTACTAAAGCTCATGCTTATTACATTAGAAAGTTACACATAATGGAGCTTTCCTGCAACTTCGTGGCTCTTGAGATCTGAGATGGAGCTACATTGTTTAGGTATAAGAGGACCTGGAAGATTTGATAAGTATGGTCAGCTGTATTAAGCTTTTTTAAAAATATTTGTCTTACCAATGGATTACATATCTACAGTGAGTACTTTATGCTGTAACCTTAGTAGTCTTTAAATATTTGGACATGAGTTTTAAAGACTAAAAGAGCAGTGATTACATTATCCAGTACTTTAAAAATCAAATAAAACAAAACTCAGTGATGAGTTTTACTAAAACTACTTGGGAGAAAAATACCAAGCCACAAAAGAACACAGAGCATTAGTCACAAGGTAATGAATACGCAATGGTTTGTGTGTCCCTAAACTAGTGGTACCTCTGTTCTGGCTTGTCCTCACCATCTGAGTTAAAGCAGTCTGAGGTTTATTCCAAGTTACTACATCCCCATCAGACAGCTGTTGCTGCTGGGGCTCTGGAAGGCCCCATAAAACCTGAAAACAGCAGTGACAGCGAAGTTGCTCTACCAGTCCTATCAGACTGATGATTCATGGCTGGCTCATTCAGCTTTATCACAGTTTTGCCATAGCCTTTAGAGGCTTCTTTTTGCATTGACAAGTTCTGCAAAAATATTGACCAGATCCTCTACTTGTACAAGTCAGTTCTGATGACGTCAAAGTTACAATAATTTCTACTATCCATGAGTCTGATGTAGCACTGCATGTAGTGTCAGAGTATAACATCCATTTGTTTTGGTCAGTTTGCAGAAGCAGCATGTGGTGTGGTTCAAGTGATGCTCAACGGATCGGTAGAAGCTGGAGCTTTCAGAAACAACAGGTATTTACTCAGCTTGCTAGCATCTATGTTTCTGTGGGGCCTGCATGCTGGAGAATGTGAGTCCCAGAGCAGAATGGATATTGGTGAACTTATATATAGGTCTAGACCACTGGCTGTTTTAGAGCTAATTCACTTAACCCCTTCTATACAGTGACTGTAATTGAAGCCCTTTGGAGGGTATGCGAGTGTGGTATCTAGTATGCTTTTACTGCACAAAATAACTTTATTATTACAGTTTATTTATTCATTACGTATGTATGACACATTTCTAGCTGTTCATGGAGCTGACTGGATTTTACCCTTCCAGACTGCGCTTCCTTGGGTGCCTGGCTGGAAGTGCAGTTTTGGATAATATTGAAAGATGAAGAATATGCTGGTTGGGGGAAGAGCCATGTTCCAAACCAAAACAAATCAGTAGCCAATAAACCAAACAGGAGAAAAGGCACTAAAGATGGGAAAACTTCAGCTTGTTTCAGTCTGCAGACAGTTTCAAAAGTTCTCCTGAAAGTGAAATAAGACCGGGGAGAAAATATTTTATCATAAGGTAATTAAATAGTCTATGAAAATCCATTGGCAAGATAATGTTCTTTCAGTGAGAATAATAGCAGCACTGATAAGCACTAGTATTTGGGGAACATACTCTGTATGTCTTTCTCAGATAATGAAGAATGTTTCGCTTTTTCATGTCTCATTCTTACAGCATCTTTGGAAGTATTGAGATCTTTAACTTAAATCCAGATAAAGTTTCTGCAGTACACATTTGGCTTATGCATGACATCGGTGGACCTCAAAGGTAAGTCGTGCTGTACAAAACCACAAGCAGTGTGTAGAAGGCAGATGGTGCAGCTCAGTTCTGATGGGTGGCTGTCTAACACTGACACTGTGAAACCTGCCCACCAGACCTGCTCTACATTCAGTTTTCTAGCTGCTTACTTTACTGGAAAGAATAATATTTTTACTGTTGTTTTCTTTAGTAGATTTCGTAGGTATTGCTGAACAGTTCTAGCTAAGACACAATGACATTTTCCTTGCTTTCAAGAGATCCCATGACCTTTAAATTCCTTCCAACTGCACTGAGCTCTACAGACCTTTATTATGGATGCAGCACTGAAGTCACACAGCAGGCTATGTTTGCAAGGGTGAACAGCTGGAAAATACGTTTGTCTACAGGAATAGTATAATCCTGCTGAGCAGAAACATTTTTGATAACATAATTTCAAATGCTGGAACAGGTTTCCCAGAGAGGTTGTGGAGTTTCCATCTGTGGACGTATGCAAAACCTGACTGGGTCCTGGGCAGCCTGATCTAGCTGGTATTGGTTGGACTAGATGATCTCAAGCTGTCCTTTCCAACCTAAATGATTATGTGATTGTTAATAACAAGTCTGGAGTTCAAATGCTTACGATGGAATTATTGATACCAGAAGTGACGTCAAATCACATCTGAACCTTTCTGAGTGATCTCTTTCATCCCAATCAGATTTATTTGCAGATCTAGGACATTTCAAGCATTGAGCATGAGGCTCAGTGCCTTTGACCCCTATCTTCAGAGCTGGTTCTGTGCTTCACGTGATTGTAGTGCACTGCCATGGTTTCTCCCATTCCTGAGGACCCCCCATGACAGAGGCAGCAGCTTTAATGCTGTGGAGCAGGAAGCAGGCTGTGATAATACAGTGCAACTCAGGAATGAGTGTGGACCCAGGAGAGCCCCTTGCTCAGACAGTCTTACTTTCTGACACAGTACCAGCTCCAGTGCTGGTACTAGCTGGTACTAGCCCAGACATGCAGAAGAGTCTCTTTGCCACCCAAGCTGACATATCTGCCACAGCTTACAGGCATGAATCTATCCTGTGGTCAGCATGCCAGACATACTCTTGTGGCCCATTGCACAGAGGTCTGCTGAAGAAAAGGACAATGAGTAATCTGTACATTAGTTCCCCCAGACATGGTACTTGATCCTTTCTGCTGTGATTTCCCAGCATCAAAAAAGCCATCATGCTCTCCTCAACAGCTTCAACAATCCAGTGCCCTGCCAGCCTTCTCAACACATCCCCCTCCTGTGCTAAGTTCACAGCAGTTTCCTTTATTTTCTAACTACTTCCAAGAAAAAAGAGGGAGGGTAGCTCCAATGATATGTATTCCTTTTATCTTCTGATTTATATTCCATGTGGAATCATTGCTAACTTCTGGCAAATTCTAGTGAACAAAGAAGAGCTGGCGCTGCTTTCCACTAATGCCATATGTTAGGAACCGGATTTGCCCCAGTATTGTATTATTGCCCTGATGTGTGTCCTATACTCTGGACCAGGAGATGATTTTTATCCCGAGGTAACAAATCTTTTGCAGTGTCTCTGTCTGTGTCTGACATTTGTCAATCCTCTTACTACAGCCTTGGGCTACTTCAAACAAATTAAGCATAGAGATAAAGATCTCAAAGGTATGACATCGCTACATGCTTCATGAAACCATTAGCTGGATGGAAAAGAAATACACAAGTTAGAGCTCCTGCCAATGGAAAGGTGGCTGAAACAGCCCTTTCTCAAAAAAGAGTAGCATCAGCCACAGATTGAGTCTATCTGACTCATAGCCCGCTTCCTCCCATGTGTTCTGTCTGCTTCCTCCTATCTTATGTCCTACCTGAGACTTCACTGCTGGTTTTGATTGGCCCCTTCCCACCGCACAGAGGACTTGATCCCTTTGTCCTTCCAGGGATGTGAATGAGCCTCATATGGTGCTCCTGTGGATGGAGGCCACCAGCAGCTCTGGAGCAGTCCTAGAGCACACTGAGCTGTGAATGGAACGGAGTTACTTCCCACAGATAACTTCTGCACAAAGTTCTTGTGCAAGACACACAGCTGAACATCACATAGTTTCTACCAGCAAAGGCCCAATGGTAGCCAGAAGACCACAAGCCCAATGGACTTTACAGCACATTAGCAAACAAGCTTTTAAAGAATCTTACCTGAAATAAAGCAAACTGACATAGTGTGGAATTCAGCTGAGCTTCTTGTACACACAAGAAACACATGTAATGAACAACTTTTCTCTCCAGTGAATCCTGCTCAGGTCATTCCATAAAGAGGTTAAAAAGCATCTTAGAAGAGCGAAACTTTAAGATCACTTGTGAAGACAATTACAGGTAATTACCTGCCCTTATTAGTGACAACTTGCTAACCTAAAACTACTAATGTATCTTCCCCTGGACTTAATATAGGATGGCAGCAAGCTAGAGCTGACTCCCCTCTTACTGCTGGCACATCCCTTCAGTGTAACTGTGTGCTTCTCAGGGGCTCCCACTCACACTGCAATCCTTGTGCTGGCTGGGTCTGTGGCTTGCTCTCTGCTCTGCACTTGCCATTGAACATGTTCAGTCCTCCTTCAACAGATTTCCATCTGACTGGGCTTTTACCTACAATAACCAGAAGGAAATAGGCAGCTCTCCTCCATGATGCAGATAACGCAGTGTGTCAAGGACGACCCTTACTTCCTTCACTATAGTTTGAGCTTACTTTCTGTCCAGCTGCTTTATCAGAGAGTGAGGCATGAAACATGATAAGCATTATTAATTGCTGTAATTCACCATTGTCAGGAGAGAAAAACAGGAGTATGGGAAACAACAGCCCAAGTTCTGACTTGCCTGAAGTCTCTAGCTGCCTGCTGAGGAGATAGAAAAGCCCGAGACCCTTTATCCCTCTGTGTAGGTTCAAAGACCTTCACACAGAGCAAAAGTGTTCTTTAATGGCATTAGAAAAGCAGCAAAAGTTCAACATTACTCCTATCTTATCTGTCAGGAACAGCTTTTCAGGGTGAGGAACTCATACTTGTATAATAACATTTCCAAAGTAAACAAACATTTCTATAAACTACCGAGTTCGTGACATTAGATTCAAATAAGGAAAAGTTAGTCTGCGAAGCAGACAAATGCCTTATCTGCTGATAGGACTTTAATCCTGAAGGCAGAGCAATATATTCCTGTCCAGGTATTACTAAACCTGATTAATGGGTGCTCAGCACATTGTGAGAAAATTAACACTGATGTGGTGCGTAAATTGCCAAATTGTGATGCTCACGTACTCACTTTCTTTTTGGATAAAAGTAACCAATACTCCCAGGACCTGTAAGAAGGTACAGATTTTTTCATCCTATGATGAAATAAGGTAAGGGGCCAGGGAGGAAGGGGAAATATATAGTAGCTTAGATCCCTCATGGCTCAGAACAAGGAGAAACCTGTAACATGTCATGAAGGGTTGTTGACACACTCGTTGCTGTGGCTCACAACTCGCTTCTTAAGATGCAGTAACAAATAGGGCTTTTTGTCAGAGCTCAACTAACACATACATAAATCTTTATGTAGAGCAACATGGACAATTAATTGTACTAATTTATATACAAAGAAATAATAAAATAAGCAATTTACATGTGCAGTAAAACTCTTCAGGATAGACCATGTATGTTAGCATCACTCCCCTGAAGTCATTGCAAACAGAACCATGTGGGTCCTAGCAGTGAGCGTCTGGCTTTTCATGCACATAGCAACTGATGCTGATTGTTTTCTCTTGCTTTTGTCCACATCAGCAGTGTCTTCCAGAAGTAATTAAAAAAATGGATTCACTGGATGTACTTCTATGAAAAAAATCTAATCCTGTCTGACATTGTTAGCAACAGCTTACATTGTAGCAGGAGGGGTTACCACTGAGTAAGCAAGATGGTGAACTTCCATCAAGGCAGCAACTCCATAGTCTGTGCAAGAGATCTTACTTCTTTTTCAGAATTATTTTTATTATCGCAGCATAGCTGACATGCTGTGAGTTCACACCTGACCTTATTTTGCACTCATTTGCTTTTGTCCTGAGCCCCTATAAACAGAAAAGTTATATTTCTGCAGCAAGACCTAAAAAAAAAAAATCCAAAGAAATACCCTTGATAAGCACAAATGTAACACGCACTTTGACTTTCACATTGCATTTAGTAACTGTGGAGTTATTCTGTTGTACTTGCAAAGTGTTTACTAAATATTTGGTTTTGTGTCTTACCACAGGCCAGTTCAGCTTCTTCAGTGTGTGCGTAACCCTGACCACACAGACTGCAGATTTTGCACCAACACCACGGCAACTCCATGAAACACAGCCCTCCACACTACTGAAGACTTGGGTTATTTGTGCGTAAAGCTGGAAAAGATGTGGCTACGTAGCTTAGAGTGATAAATGTTTGTGTGGTGTGTACAGAGCCTGTAACCAGAAATCCTCACTGTGATACTAACAGCCCAATAGCTGGAGTTCATACTTCAGGTGTGATTTCTGTACACATACACACACAACACGCTAGTACAGAGGGGCTGGGGCCGTGGTCAGTGGTTGAGGGCAGATGCTTTGCCCTGGTTTGCTCCCTTCTGTACAGCTCCCCTTGTGCCCAGAGGCTCAGAGCAGGGAGTCCCTGGGGTGTGCACAGAGAAGACTTTCCAGCCAAGGCAGAGCTTGCCCGGATCACTGCTCGGGCTCCTGCTGGAAGGCTGGATGGGAAGTGACCGGAGTGTGCTATGCTCTGCCTACATCCCAGTGCAGCATCCCCAAAGGGGGACATTGCCCAGTAGAACATGGTATAAATCATGTTTCTCCCAAGGACAGTGGCACCTCTGAGCAGATAAGTAAAGCAAATGATGGAAGAGGCAGAGTGGTTCTTACCTTTTAATAGGCATCATAGTAAGTGGCTGGTGGGGAAACAGCTGAGCTGAGCCAAGAAGAGACCAGAAACGACTCAGAGGTTTGCCAGCATCTGTAAGAACGGGTCAAGCGTTTAGCTGCGGGGAGAAAATAGCAAGACTGATTCAGACAGCACCATTAAAATCATCCTGGAAACACCATTGCAGCTCAGATTACATGTTATTCTTAATATAGCAATAAGGATAAGCCTTCCAACTTTCATAAAATGTCCCTCAGGCCACAACTTGGCTGTCCACTGGAATACAGACAAACATAAAAATGTTGCCACAATAAGGAGTCTATCTTGACCTCAGTTTCTGAGGTGAAAGGTGATGCCTTGCTGTGTATAACTCACGAGCACGAACATGCTGTAGTGCACTGAAACGGCAGGTTTCATTTATTTCCTTTGATTTCTGTTTTGCTGATCTCATACGCATAGTCAAATGGAGTGTTTTTAACAAAACAAACATGAGGCCAGCTTGTGGCCATGGCTGTAGTGCCTTTGTGCAGTGCCATTGATACTAAGAGAACAGCGCGGGCTTTGCAACAGATATGCTCCTAGGTGTTGCAGTGCCGGCATAACCAGCAATTGCCAATTCATTAGGCATACAGAGGTTTCCATGATCCCACAGGGAGAAGGTTATAACACCATATGTTTTAGCGACTGCTCAGTGTGGAACATTCTTATGGAGCTACACAAGCTGGTGTAATTTCAAGCATATCTAGATAAACCTTTTCTCTGCAGTACACAGGCCTGCACTGAGCATAACTGGACCACACCCAAGACCTCACCCATAATGTTTACATTAAGTGAAATTATTTTTATTTGCACTCTGTTATGTAACCGCTTAGATGCATCAATGCAGACACCAGTACTTTCAAATAGGTTAGTTTGGAGTATGGGTCAAGATTTTGTTGTCATGCTCACTCATGTACCTCTCCTGTTGTAATACAAAATGTTGACTGTAAAATTGAGACTATAATAAAATCACTAATGGCAAATGTCATTAATTCAGTTTCACATTCTACTTAACCTCAGAGTGAGCATGAAAATAAGCCACTTCCTAAAGATAATGCAGATTCATTCAACATATCAAACTCTACACACACGCACCCAGGAATGCAGAGGAAGGTCACAGTGCACATCCCCCCTGGACTGTACTCTCACTGCCTCACTCCATCTTGTACAGAGAAGTCATTGTCTTTACAGGTGGCTGGAAGTGAAAAATCCTGTGTCTTTATCTTGAACACAGATATCCAGATACGTATGTTGTTCACAGCCACATTAGTTAAGGAAGATGACTGTTCTTCTCAGTGATAATGTAAGAAAATGCTAAGAAGCAAATCTGTGCTTTTGAAAGCTGAGGTGCACGCTTAATACAGGCAGCTGTGCTGCAGCAAATGACAGCTTTGTAACACAAGTGGTTGGCATGAACATTGTCGCAGCAAAAAGCCTTTCTTTTAAAAGTATGTAAAATGACACATCTTCTCAGGGAAACCTGGCAAATAAACACAATTAACATTAAGGAAAGAATTGAATTTGCTATTGCCTCATTTCATTCTGACTGGTTATTCTGTTGCCAAGAGGGGCTGCAAATTTTGTGGATTTGCAGGTGGATGAGGGTGCAGGACAGTAACGACTCATTTGCTTTTATCCTCACAAGCACTTACAAAGGGACAAGAGTCAGTACCATGGCTGTCACAGGGTATGGGTATGCCTCAGCCTCTCTTCCCAATACCCCTCCCAAGGCCCACAAAGCTTGTTGTCATCTACTGTGTCCTGCTGCTTGCCCTTAAGGAGGGAGAATTAAGGTTGACCCACTTTATTAGTACAGGTGCACTATAGGTCTACATCTGACCCACTAACACACACTCCAGTCTATGCTGTTCAAACTACATACATTGCAGCATATACAGCATGAGTGAGCTCATTTTCAATAAACATTTTTATTATCCATAATCACACATTTGAAATGCCATGCAGACATACCCTGTCAGACAAGGATAATTCTGAATCCTATTGCTCTGCTGAAAATTTATAAACCAAAACCACCTCCTAAACAAATATAAAATGCCTCAAATTCACAGAAAACTAAATAAAAGGAAAAATTATCTGTGTGCTTTTTCCACTACAAGGAAGAAATACTTCTTAGTATAATTTGAAACATGCTGGGTTTTGAAAATATGCTTTCAATCTGATGAAGGTAGCCTGTCACAACTTGTTCAAGATAAATGGGCTAGCCCATGCTCCAGGCCCGTAGCAAACACTGCCAAAGAGTACTGCCCAGAAACCCGAGAGGAATCTGAACTGTTGTATGATAAGGTGATACCGATGTTATGCACTCCTAGAACGACACAGCGCTGGGAAAGCTATTTCTGTGGCCCTATTACCTAAGCACTGCTGCTCCCCCAGTCTTTGACGTACTCAACCTGACAAGAGCCTGCAGTTATTAAACTTATTTTTGAGATTAGGAAACAAATGAACTACAGAAAAGTTTGTTCTCCTTGCTAGCAATCACTTGGGCTTGTGTTTGATTTAAAACATGCCAGCCTCTCCTAGGGTCAGGAGGCTTGACAGGATAGTGTTCAAACAGCCTGCATTCCACTGAGGCTCCTCTTGGCTGACCCCAGGCAGCTGCCCCCACACATCACTTCAGCCTCCTCAGTCTCCCTGTGGTCACCATTCAAGGGCCACTTGCTCTCCCCATTGCATATGTGTGGGGATGTGGGTGAAATTAATGACTGTGAGCGTAGACTTTAATTTAAAAGAACAGCCCTTATGAGTGTAGAGAAAAATTTGAAAACAGGAAACAAAGATTTAAACATGTGAAGGGCAATAACCCTTACTCTAAGTCCCTCAGTACCTTTCTTTTTTTCTTTTAAGCTCTATTTTTGAGCTATTGTGCTGCTTTTTTTGGAGTCCAGAATTCTTAGTGCAGTGCCTGTAACATAATCTATGGTGAAAAGTCTTTGGACTGGATCTGAGTTCCCCTAGACACTGGCAATAGGGGAGTGGTTTTGGATGGGACTTGGCATAGCTGCAGCACTGCAGGGTCTGTCAGGCAGAGGCGGAAGTTTCCACTTGCTTGATTTGGACTGTCCTTCATGTGTGTTCCTGGGAAGACTCCGTGATACTCAAAACAGTGTCCCTCAGACACTGTCTTACATGAAAACCCTGTGGAAAGAGTAGAAAAATGAGATCAGCAAGACTTCAGGCTGCATCTTAGAACCTGTTTTTTTTTTTATAACAATATCATTTACAGGCTTAAGATAAAAATCAGATGTGCTAAAAGGCTGATCCTTTCTATTATCCTATATCCATTACTCCTTTCAAACGGTTTCTATTAAACAGTTTGAAAGGAGTAATGCACTGGCTAATCCAAAGAAAATACTTTGTGTGTGAAACGTGAAGGCTGGTGAAAAACCCAAATAGTGTGGCTGAATGACAGAAGCAAAACCACAGAAAGTACAACAGGAGCTGTAGTAGCAGAAGGCAAAGATACATATAAGATCTAGCTATGTAGTTTGATCACAATGACCATACTGCCCACACAGAGATGACCATGGGATGTACATCTACCTGTCCTCAAAGTCAAAGGGCTGGATTCAGTATCTGACGAAGCCACAGAGAGCTGTGTGGGCTTAAGCTGTCCCCAAGCAGCCTTTCCTGCTTGCTTCTCTACCTTGCAGCACCATCCTCCCACTGTTCTGCCAGAACGAATGTTTTGTGATACTCCTGATGAGCCAGGACAGGCAGACAAACTGGGATAATATTTTTTTCCTTTCTCAGAAAAAAAGAAAGAAACAATAAAAGCAAGCAGCTTATATCTAGCTGGAAAAAAATGTGAGTTAGCGGGAGCTTTTTGTTTCAAACTGTACATATATTCTCACCACTGCTTTGTGCAGCTGGGGAGAGCAGTTGCTTTCTTGCTGTTCCTTCTTTCTTATGTGGCACTGCTTGCCCAAATCAGAAGAGCCCAAGAAGCACATCCAGCAGTATCTGCTGCACACCAGCACATTTCACAGCAATACAACTTACCTTAAACCTGATTAATTTCACTATCGGGATTTGGGAGTACATAGAGGGAGAGTAGAGCAGAGAGGATAAAATCCATGCTAAATACTTTAGATACAATTCACATAATTTATGGTTACTTACCTGATTTTACAGACTTTCTCTTTAGGCAAAGTGGGCACCTCCTGAAAGCAGTTATCCTGTCTGCACTGGAGGAGGGGAGCTGGTAGGGATGATGTGTGCTCTCCACTGACTATGAAAGTTGCCTGGATTGTTAGCTCAAGTCTATAAAATTAGCTTCCAGGTGGCTAAAGTTGCATAAAATGAATCTCAAACTTTACATGTTTTCATGTGAGAAATATTCCTAACAGAAAAAGACATCTAAGCATCTTCTTGAATAGAGCAGATGAAAGGTTTTTGCAAAATATTTAAAATAATAATTTCACATTTCATTTCCTGAATATGTAGAGCCACAGTTCTGAAATTTGCTGACTGTTTCAGGGGCAGACTGTGTGATAATGCAGTATTTCAAGCGTATCAAATGCAGTCAGTTAGAAAATCTTGTATAGTGCTAGAAAAAAAAAAAGCTGTTATTAATCTGCTGCCTCCATTTCATAGGTTGTGTTCTGTTGGCTGCCTCCATTTTGAAGACTGAGACCACATATACCTGCTTTAGGACTTTCATTTCATGCACATGCTGTACTTATTTAGATTTTTTCTTGCCAAGTTACAGAAGCACAGCCAAAATTGCCTGATGTCACCATGGCAGAAATCTTACACTTTCTTATTTCCTAATGGAGCAAAAAAGCAACAACATTTAAAAATGCATATGGCTTAAAGGATAGCTTTTGTTTTTTTCTCTAATTGAAATTGAAAACTCAGAAATTAGTCAATATAGGAGAATTACACTAATGGTTTGTACAAGACTGGGAGAAACTCCGGGGAGGAACAGTTTTCCATTCCTAGTATTCTTGAAATACTCATCAAATCAATAGCATTGCATTGCAATTAGACCTGGGACTTCTGTAGCTGAGATCTGAACCTTAGGAACTTAAGCAAAGGGTTTCCTGTCTGAGAACATTACCAAAATTACACCCCCTGTGGCTCAGACATAGGGGATGTAGAATTTGCTGAACAGTCAATTGGATATCAATCTGATAATGAACTTCTTGACAATGAGGCCCTATACAGAGCCATGTTTTTGTGCTATAATATGCTACATATGACATTAGGTGACCAGAAGGAGCCAGCTTTGCTTCCCCTGAAGTCAGACTTTCAACATCAGTGTGTGGCTATGGGTTTAGTTGACAGCAGAAAAACATTAAGAAAAGACTAAGGAGTGGTCTAGACAGACAGAAATTACAGAAATGATCAAAATAGTCATATGGATAATAGCTCATTCCTTGTACTAACAATATTACTTAGAGGAGAATGAAGGAAGACAGCAACAGTTTCCATGATTTTTTATCAGAGGCTCATAGCTTTCGTGAGTAATATCAGACACTTCTGATATCTGATATGTGGGGCTGCTTCATGTGAAGAATTAAAAGAATAACATACAGTTTGATAAGTTTAAACACATCGCGGTGTGCTTGAAACCTATTTTTCAATAATTAGCTACATTTTTCTCTGAGCTGTAGCTGCAGTGAATGCACTATGCATCTAGGGATTCATTTCTAGGGCTACTAGGGACTTGCTAAGTGACATTGGGCTAACAATTTAATCTTCGAATTTGAGATTTCCTGTCTGAATGGGAGGAATAATAAATTGATTTTTAAAATGTTAAGGTGATGAAGGCTATCATAACTTCTAAGTTTATCTTATGAATATTACAGCTTTAGTTTCATCCTGTACCATGCCTCTGCTCTGTCCTCAAATTGTGCTTTAAGCTAATGCAACCTTTGCAGAGAGGCACTAGCCTCATGCTCTCTGGTAACATGATGCCATGAAGCATCCACATAGCAACCACACAGTAGGTTGTTCCAGTAATTACTCAGCACCATTATTGGAAATTAAGTTATACTTTGCCTATATTCAGGTTCTAGTAACTACTACTTCTATTCTGTGCTCAAGATCTTCTGTCTTGTGGGGAAGAGTGGCTTCTCCTCCTGAAAGGAATCCTAAATCCATGCATTTCTCACTCTCCTTTTTTTTTTTTTGTGAATTAAAGAGATCAAGCTTTGTTAACATTTTAGGATGATCCATTTTCTAGAATCTGTGACTTTTTACTTCACCCTCTCCCATTTTTATTATTCTTGTAGTGCAAAGAGCCATTTTATGTTCCCTGAAGCACGTTGACTGTTGGATTATATCGACATAGCTAGAATGAAATTCAGTCCCTGCTTTTATTGTGTTTATCACTGATGAGTCATAGTGAAATGATTACAGAAAGTACTCACAGGTTTGTTGGAGCAAAGTCGAGAAGGAGATTCTCTGCTCCTGAAAACCAGCTCAGTCGTTACTCTAACAAGCAGAAGTGCGTGAATATTGTGATCAAAACACTCAGCTGCAGGAAAGTTTCAGGGAACCCCTCTTTCAAGTATGTCTTTCATCTACTGCACAGATTGTTCTTAACATAACATCATGGCATCAATTAACACATCATGGTAGGCAAGATTTTTTTTCAGACTTCTACCAGAATACTTACTTATCATTCTAGCATGGTTAATTGATTACAAATTAACCTTATCCATTAATTATTAGTGGAAACATTCTATGTTAACAGAATTATAACAAGTTGATTTTTCTCTTCAAATCCAGACATTTTGTCACTCCAGCCATCTTGAGAAAAAGAATTTCTATGTAGCAATATACCTGAAAATACAATTTATGTATATCAAGCTTTATTTACTAGCTTTCCTGAGAACCAAAAAGCCCTCACCACAATCAAAATATCTCTATCTCAATTTACCAAGAGAAAAACAACAATCCTGGCAAGTTAAAGAACTCTTTCCCAATGTCTGAGATCCCTTCTAATTTAAATACTAAACTAAAGCACAGAAGGAAACATAAATGTAGACCTGGTGATGCTCTGTAGTCCTCTTTAATGCCCCAACCCTGCTTAAGTGCTACACATGTTCCATCTGACCATGATTCTGCTAACTTTTCCTGTTCATGCCTAATTTCTACTCAGTCCTCCAGGAAAATGGAGACACCCGTAAGTAAACTAGATGTAAGGCATAAGCACATGGGCTGTGGAAAATAATTGAACACCGAAGCCAAAAAGAGATGATCGACATTGCAAAGAGGAGCAAAATCACTTAATATTCCATGTGCTTTTGGTTTGAATTTTTTGTGTTCACAGTCTCACAATATTACCTTAAAGTAAGTGGCACAGATTTGATGTATTGATTTTGATCTGGGAATGTACAGCATGACAAATTATGTCAGTGCAAAAGTAATTGTTTTTTAATTACAATGTCAAAAATTATACAGTCCCACAGCAGAAAGACACCATTCCGCATTTCTAAAATTGCCCCTCTTTTCATTGACATTGTTTTCAATTAACTCAGGCAAGGTTACTTTGGCCAGCTCTTGGCATGATAAAACTTGATGCAGTAAATTAAAAATGGATAGGAAATTATTGATATATCTTCTCCAGCACTATTTTCAGCAGCAGGTAAGTTGTACTAAATATTAATGGTAGCAAAAGTAGAAAATGCCTGGGCTGCCCTATGAGCTGATAGGCACCTACTTGTCCGTAAACCCATGGCAGAGTTTGTTGCAAAACATCCCCTGACAGAATTAAGAATGCTGTTATTATTACTGGAATTCAGTTTTAAAATCTGGTTAGTATTGACAAGGATATTCCAGTTAATAATTACTGAGTCAGAACCTAGCATTTTGTGCTGCTTCATCCCCGGTTCTGAGTCCAACCCATCTCCCATTGTGTGGACATCCAGCTCCCACACATGTAGATGGGGCAGCACCCTTAACATCATGACTTTATCAGAGCAGCTTGGTCCACGGTGTACCACAGTTCCTGATGGACACCATTTCAAAGAGCTGTGCTGGCAGTGGACCCAGAGAAGGAGAGCATCAGCCATTCCAGGGGCCTGCTCGAGCATCTCAGACCTGAGGGAGGGAAAACAGGAGTGGCTGCAGGAAAAAAATCCCACAGGGGAAGGACAGGAGCTCTATCACCAGAGACCAAACATTTCCCAGAAATAGAAAGCTAGAGAAGGAGTGAAGAAGTTCACCACTGGTAGTGGTGAATTTTTCTTTCCCATGTGATTGTCAGGATTTTGGGTTACCCCTAAGAATATGTAAGCCTTAGAAAAGGCTAGTGTTTGGAAAAACGTATGTAATCTCTGGAGGGTTTCACTGAGCACGCTACAGCTATAACTGCAGTCAGAAGAGAACTAGCCAGCTTCTCTGAACGCTTTACTATTTAGCACTCCTGCAAACACACACATTTTTCTGATGCTCAGCATACTGGCAGGTGCAGGGAATTAAAATCCAAATAAAGTGCTTGAATAAAATATTACAGATTTATTGATAATATGCATGTATGAGTAATTATGAGAACAGAATAGCATAATCAAGGTGTAAAGAACTTGTATTATTGTAATTACAGTTTTCCCTGTCATTCACATGTATCTCAATGCAGTTCTCAACAAAACCAGCAAGTGAAACAGAACAAACTGTTCCCTATAGAAAACATTTTTTCTTGGGAGTTCCTGCCTGTAAAATTCACAAAATAGCCTCAGGTAAAGGCTCTTTTCCAGGAAATGCTACTGGCTATTTTTTGGCAATAGTAGTAAGGAAGTAAAGGATCAGTAATGTTGGATTTTGACCTGTCTGCTTCAGCTTTAGCTTTTTAATTTTCTGCAGACAGAATCAACATAATCAGGTTCTGCTTTGGCTTGTGAGCCATGAGGTTATTTCACATGCTTTGGGCAACTCACTTGTGGAAATAGCACAGGAATAACAGAAACACAATCTGTGACCCATATAGGACCTTGAACAATAGCACACATCAAAGGCACGTGTCTACATTGCAAGTAGCACAGATAAGATTAGCATTGGTGTCACAAATTCCCGAGCTGCTGCAGGCTTGTCATAGCTCTCTGTTTCCTCTAATAAAACTACCATACTCTATTCTGGTTGCAGACAGCATATGAAATGACACCAGTATGTCCAGAATTTATTAACATACTATGCATGTGCTGTTTTCCTTCAGCTGTGTTTAAACTACTAGATGTCCAGGATCCTACGTAAATGCTTGAAGTCCTCAGAGGAATCCAGGACAACAATTCTTCACGGAAAAAGAGATGAAGTTCAGGCAAGGCCATGCACATTGCTCTTCTAGTTTATTTCCCCAAAAGAAAATCAAGCTAAAATACATTTCTCTTTTCCCCTATCTCCACAGTATTTATTATAACAGGTTTCTGCTCTGTTGGTAGCAAACAAGGTATTCACCATCATCATATAACCCTTGTGGTTCAGAATGACTGTACAGGGTTGATGATGAATTCAACTCACCGCTCAGCATGACCGTTAGTTGCTCTGCTGCTGCTCATTATTTCCCATCTTATTTCTCTCCCAGGTCTTGCCACTGTTTGACCCAAAATGCCAGTGGCTTTCCTCATTAGGCTACTCTGTACTGCTGCTTGTAACTAAGCACTACAAAGATTTGGTTAGCATGTTGTATGCAGTCAAACACATCCTTCATATATATATCCTGAGGCACTTCATCTTTCTTCTTTAGCAGATGATACACAATGAATGAACACTGAATAATTGTAGGCTTTTGACTAAATTGAAGTCTTAGGCATAATTGTTTGAATATTTCATTCCACATTTGATCCATCTCTTCGTATGAATGGCCATTAAACAAAATGTCTAGCAGTAGGTACCATTACTTGATCTGATTGTTTTATTATTACTGCTCTTTGATTTTCCCCAGATTTTAGACAAAGGCTGATTTTATATATATATTTATATATATACCTTTGTGATAACTGCAGGGCTATTTCAACAGCATTTAACCTGAATTCATGTCCTCCTTACAGCAGCAAGCACGAGTCAAGTTCAGCTACAGGGCATGTGAAAGGGACCCATCTCCATCTTTGCAGGCTTCCTTGGAAAATGGTGTTTTTTCACTGAGGCAGGATGGATGCTGCAGACCAGCTCAGCTGTCAGTGTAATCTGAAAGTCTAAAGCAACGGTGGAGCTAGATAAGGTATTTCTTTAGTGCAACATACAGGTTTTAGTGGTTTAAATGTGGATGTAGAAGATGTGAAACATTTTGAGTTGTGCAGAAAAATGAAGTCACTGCACATGCATTTTAAAAGTCTGCAGGTAATGGTGGCAGGGAGTGCCAGCTTGCGTCATTTGCTGCACCCATTGCTCATAGATTTTGCCATGCTAACCGCAAAAGAGGCACAGGAATTTCCTTGTGGGTGAAAAAGGATATTTTTCAAAATCTTTTTCCAAGCTGGAGCTTATCTGGCAGCTCACCAGGAATGACACCTTTATCAGACAGATTTCACTGCATATTAACATCTCAGCAGGAGGTCTCCACAAATCTTACTGAAGCAAGCTGAATTTTGGAAAGAGCAAAGAAAGCATTGTTTGTATGTGCTGCTTGTTGCCAGACAGATTCATATCCAACATGCAGTAAATCAACTTGGTACAAGAGAAGTACTGGTAATGTTTTTTCTACAATGATTGTCAAAGGAGATTACTTTTATACCTCCAATCCGGAGCCCCTGCGGTCCCTGAATGGTCTGCACTGCAATGCACCGCTCAAACTGTGCCTATTATTTGTTGTTTCCTCTGCACCAGTAGTGTGTGTCTTTGGTGATTTAGTACCACATGACAAAATGGTACACAGTAGAAGGAGAACTACATATTCTCCATCAGAGCTCTGAAGCATAATTCAGCTACCTCTAACTCATCAGCTGGTGGATCAAATCCAAAGACTCCCAGATTCCATGAAAATATCTTCTTCTGTAACATTCAGAGTTTATAGATCACTTTTAGACGCTATGGATTGACTTCTAAGAACCAGAGGCATTTGGAAACACAAATACAAGAGAAAAAATAGGACTATAAGATTGTCTGGTCTCAAAGGTGTTTCTAGCACACAGCAGATATGTTGTAGTCTCTTGCATGCCTGCAATTGGTAGATGAAATCTGAGGTGACTATGATGAGCAATAACTCATCATAGTTAGTTGAAGCAACAAGAACATTTAAACTAGTGGGAACATGCCTAAAGAAAACAAACATTTGAAGTGTTACTACAAACAGTCAAGTATGTTTCATTCTGTACTGAAATTAGGGAGGATATTGTGACATGATAGCAGCTAGTGGATGACACTATTGCTTACTACCAGCAATCAAAGTGAGCTCTGGGCTACAAGGGAATGGCATTACTAATAACTTCTCAACATCAACAAAAGTCGTAACCAGTCCAAAAGTGGGAATAACACTTCATGATAACTGGATGTCCCAACCACAATACCAGAGAGAATAAGTATGTCTGGATCTTTTTAGGTGCCTAACTATACATAATTTATGTAGAATATGTGAGTGTATAATTTTAAATTGCCTTTTTCCACACGTTTCTGTTCACATGACTGGTTATATAATCTAATAAAAATGTTTTTAAGATGCCCCAAATTTTAAGTTGATTTCTTTCCCTTATAAATTAAAGCTATTGGTTTAGTGAACAGAGTAGTGTGTCCACTAGACCGATGATTTTAACGTGGCAGTTGGATTAAGTTTATAGACTGGCTCTGCATTACTTATCAGTGCTTCCAGAATGTAGGAACTGGTTGGATTCCCACTTCATGATTGTTCATATTGCTTATGTTCAGTCAAAAACCCACATAAACACTTACAGTTTCTGGAGGAGCTAAGAAGCCGATACACGTGTTGACATTTTGAGTGCTTGGAGAGTGTAGGTGCTGGTGGAAGTCATCAAGGATTTACAAGGAAAGTGCTATTACATTCAGACACACTAATCAGAATTTGCTGGGAAATTGTGAGCTCCTGGTCACTTGGCTTCATGATGTTCCCAAGTGCCATTATGTGGTGACTCAGAGAAACAAATCCACAAAATCTGAAACCAAACTAATACTGAAAGTAAGTCCAGAAACTTGAATGTACTTAAACTACTAACAGATTTAGCCTACAGATTCTACCACTACATTGACATACAGTCTTAGCTGGTTTAGTCTTCTGTCTCCATTCTCCTGTGTAAGCAATTAACCTGTTGTTGCAATTCTCCTGTTAATGCAATTAACCATTCATTGATCAGCTTTTCCCACTACCCCCCAAACCCAAAAATTCTACCTCCTGAACCTTGCAACTATGAAAACAGGAAAAAGCTATATACTGAAGAAAAGACTTTTGGTATATAATTGTAACAAGGTGTGTGGTACTATAAATCTTTAAATTGTGTGATTTTTTTTACCTCTTAATTTATCTCCAAGTACATACAGTGCTGCATACACACATAAATGCATCTAAATTGTTGCACTTGTAAGAGACAAATGTTGCCAGTAAGAAACAAATTAATCTGATATTTTCTCTGCCTGTATACCTCAGAACATTGATTTCTAAGCTGATTACTGGATGTTGCTAATCATGAACTTTCATGTCTACCTGACTTAGCGGCAGTGGTATTTCACTACTTCAGACTTAATAAAAACTACCCAGACCAGCCTTTCAACATTCTCCAGAACTGAAAGCTGCAGGATGCAAAAGCAAAAGGGTTTATAATCACTCTGAAGGTCTTAAGATAGACTCAATGAGCTGGACCTTTTGTTTTTTCCCTGCGCAGAGGTGCCTTTCTCTCCATATGAATTAAAGTCTTTGGTATTTTCTTGTTTCTTTTGCTTCCTTCTGACTTTCACTAATAGTAGTAATGCAGAAAAAAGATTTAATTCCAGCACCTGGATAGAATTCTGCAGATGTATGAAATGTAGCTAATTTTTGTTTAGCATATTCTAAGAGAGACAAAACTTCCTGTAAGATGTGGCAGAACCTATTTCAGCTCCACAGGAATCATGAAAGGCAATTATCTTTAGAACTGCCAAGGACACTTACAGATACATGATGGATTAATCTGGTTTCCTTTTTTTCTGTTGTTCCTGGAGCAATGCACATTTTCCCTTTCTCTTCTCATCTTGCTATTTGAAGTCATAAAGGCAGAGACTCTACTTTTCTCTAAAATTCCCTGACACATCTATTGCCAGGAAAACTAGCACGAAATCTATTTATCTGAGCAGAACAAAAGCTAGCAACTATACAAATACCATTTTCAATTAATTCCACGATGCCTGGATGAAGAGCTGAGAACCACTCTATGTCACACAACTGTCTAACAAGAAAACAGAGCACAGGCTGATTTGCTTCCAGCATTTATAGATAAACTCCTAGAAGTGTAACGATTTTATCTTCTTTCTTTTCGAATAGGGCGGCTGCATGCATAAAAGAGAATTCTCTCCAAAAATAATATTTTGTCATCATTTACTCAC